>CABFOV010001786.1:52959-94280 GCA_902141375.1 Timema poppense | reverse complement strand
TTCGGGGTTCAAAACCACTCCCCGAAATCTTATGAACAAAATATATATGGCTTTATTCATGGTTTAAACAATATCAAAATTAATGTACAAGTACAAATTAGGGAACTGTGTTACCATAAAAAGCACTTCAAAGCGCTTCTAGGTGTTTATTATTTATAATCTTTGGTTGCCTTCAGCAGTTAGGGGGTTATGCTACTATAAAAACACTTTAGATAGCATCTAGAGGTGTTTAAATGTATGGATTTTTCTCAGCCTCCAGCAGTTTATGGTCCTGTTACGATAAAAAAAACTTTAAAGAGCTTCTAAATTTGTTTAATATACATAATTTTCCTAACCTCCAGCAGTTAGGGGTAATGTTACTATAAAAATCATTTCAGAAAGCTTCTAGAACTGTATTTTATTTATAATTTTTTCTAGCTTCCATCAATTGGGGGATGGGCACACCAAATCCCCCCTGAAACAATCTTCCCTACAGAGTCCGTCAGCAACGCATCCTTATTTCTTCACAAGGTTACCTCAACATTTCTTGAATATCTTTCAAAAGTGTCCTGGGTTAAAAAAAAAAAAGTTTAGTTACAGTGAATGGTGAATGGTGACGTTCGCGCTGGTGATGTCATTCCCCAAATACCCGCATCCAACGCGAACATTATCATGTTACGAGCAGGTGCATCCGACTACCGCGCTGTGTTTTGACGACAGACCGACAATTCAAGGTCGTGGCAGTTGTCTTACTACCTGTTCAGGTTATACGTATACATGATTTACTCTAATGGGGCAGGACAGAGGAAGGGAGCATTTTAGAGGTAATCTATCAGCATTTGTTTAGAAGGAGCGTGGGAAAGCATTTTGAAAGAAAAAACAACACAGTAGACTCGACCGAGATTCGAACCCAGTTATCTCCGTCATTGAAAGCCAGTTTAACAAAATAATGATGCCTTCTAGACCGTTCGACCAAAGAAGCGTGGGGGATAACTTATTACTCTCCGCGTTTGGGACACGCTGTATAGTACATGTGGACCTGCGTGCATAAGAAGCGGTACATTTTGTTTCGTTACCAAAAAATATGATGAAAAACAACAAAACATATGTTCAACCTCCTGCTGGTAATTTAAATTCAAGGTGTAGTCCAATTACCCTCCCCGCCCCCTTCTCCTGAGCTCTAATGAGAGTCTGATACTGACTTTAGATAAATGTGACCCGCTTCGGTGGCCCGCACGTGGTCTAACGCGCTACTCCCGCAGTAGACTTGACAGCCAATGACGGGGAGATAGAGGTTCGAATCTCTGTCGGGTGTACTTAGGGAGGTCTTTTTTCCAAAATTCCACACAAATGAGGATACACTTCCTGTAATATAACCTCCCTAATTCTTACAAAACGTTGGTGTAATTAGTACATAATAACCCAAACAGGCTTTAAAAATGTGTGCAAAATTAATGCAAATTTAAGAGCCCATCTCACCCTCTCAGATAACACCTAGTTTATGTACAGCCAATAGCATTGTTGAGGAAACTGCAGGTACTAATGAGGAAAGCTTTATCCTTGCTCTCTCTCTCTCTCTCAGTTAACTGTTGCCAAATCTCCTCGCTCTCAGTCATGTCTGAAGGTTGTGTGCCGGGGTAAGAAGTAGCTACTATCAACCTCGACTAACTATCGTTGTGAAACTTGTCTTACATTTAAAGGTAGCTTGACCACAAGAAAACAAGATAATACCAACACAGATTCCCAATAATAACCGTGCATTTATTTTCCTCAGAGATTATAATCCAGTGTAGATGAAACAGCTCGAACCAAACGTCGTATCATGATGCGGTTTTCTGTATTATACTTTAGAAAACAGTTGGATTGAGGCCAGTTAAACCATTTTACCACATTTAAAAAAATTTGCAACAAAATTGCAAATTAATAATTTAAATAAACAACTAATAAAAAAACTGGTCCCAATCTCAGTGCTATCAAGTGAAGAATGTAAAAAACAACAACATATCGATACGTTTTCTGTTATGATCGTAATCTAGTATCTAATTTCCCGGCTAAGCGGCCTTAACCCCCTAGACTGCTCAGCCACCACTGCAGGTAGAAACTATTGACATTTATATATCGTTAGTTAATAACTAAGATGGATTTGCTGCGCCCCCACCCACATTAACCAGCGGACTAAGGGTGAGGAAGGTACAATTTAGAGGAAGTCTAGCCACATTTGCGTGGAGGAAATGGTAAACGATTGAGGAAATACCACCTCACTATATCAAGCCGAGATTAGAACCTCAATCTCCCTTCCAACATCAAATCAGACAAGACGAAACTTACGCCTTTTTACACTCAGCCAGTGTGAGATGTTCCTGTGATATATTATCCCCACTGTCCCCATTTTACCTTTGCTTGTTAAAACTGTTCCTGTGATATGCTGTCCCCATTTTACCTTTGTTTGTTAAATCTGTTCCTGTGATATGCTGTACCCATTTTACCTTTGCTTGTTAAAACTGTTCCTGTGATATGTTGTCCCCATTTTACCTTTGCTTGTTAAAACTGTTCCTGTGATATACTGTCCCAATTTTACCTTTGTTAAAACTGTTTCTGTGATATGTTGTCCCCATTTTACCTTTGCTTGTTAAAACTGTTCCTGTGATATGCTGTCCCCATTTTACCTTTGTTAAAACTGTTCCTGTGATATGTTGTCCCCATTTTACCTCTGCTTGTTAAAACTGTTCCTGTGATATGTTGTCCCCATTTTACCTTTGTTTGTTAAAACTGTTCCTGTGATATACTGTCCGCATTTTACCTTTGTTTGTTAAAACTGGTCCTGTGATATACTGTCCGCATTTTACCTTTGTTTTTTAAAACTTTTCCTGTGATATACTGTCCGCATTTTACCTTTGTTTGTTAAAACTCGTCCTGTGATATACTGTCCGCATTTTACCTTTGTTTGTTAAAACTGTTTCTGTGATATACTGTCCCCATTTTACCTTTGTTTGTTAAAACTGTTCCTGTGATATACTGTCCGCATTTTACCTTTGTTTGTTAAAACTGTTCCTGTGATATACTGTCCGCATTTTACCTTTGTTTGTTAAAACTGTTCCTGTGATATACTGTCCGCATTTTACCTTTGTTTGTTAAAACTGTTCCTGTGATATACTGTCCGCATTTTACCTTTGTTTGTTAAAACTGTTCCTGTGATATACTGTCCGCATTTTACCTTTGTTTGTTAAAACTGTTCCTGTGATATACTGTCCGCATTTTACCTTTGTTTGTTAAAACTGTTCCTGTGATATACTGTCCGCATTTTACCTTTGTTTGTTAAAACTGTTCCTGTGATATACTGTCCGCATTTTACCTTTGTTTGTTAAAACTGTTCCTGTGATATACTGTCCGCATTTTACCTTTGTTTGTTAAAACTGTTCCTGTGATATACTGTCCGCATTTTACCTTTGTTTGTTAAAACTGTTCCTGTGATATACTGTCCGCATTTTACCTTTGTTTGTTAAAACTGTTCCTGTGATATACTGTCCGCATTTTACCTTTGTTTGTTAAAACTGTTCCTGTGATATACTGTCCGCATTTTACCTTTGTTTGTTAAAACTGTTTCTGTGATATACTGTCCCCATTTTACCTTTGTTTGTTAAAACTGTTTCTGTGATATGCTGTCCCCATTTTACCTTTGCTTGTTAAAACTGTTCCTGTGATATGCTGTCCCCATTTTACCTTTGTTAAAACTGTTCCTGTGATATGCTGTCCCCATTTTACCTTTGTTAAAACTGTTTCTGTGATATGCTGTCCCCATTTTACCTTTGTTAAAACTGTTCCTGTGATATACTGTCCCCATTTTACCTTTGTTAAAACTGTTTCTGTGATATACTGTCCCCATTTTACCTTTGCTTGTCAAAACTGTTCCTGTGATATGCTGTCCCCATTTTACCTTTGTTAAAACTGTTCCTGTGATATGTTGTCCCCATTTTACCATTGTTAAAACTGTTTCTGTGATATAATGTCCCCATTTTAACTTTGTTAAAACTGTTCCTGTGATATGCTGTCCCCATTTTAGCTTCGTTAAAACCGTTCTTGTGATCTACTGTCCCCATTTTACCTTTGTTAAAATTGTTCCTGTGATGTGTTCTCACCCACTCACTCCCCATTAGGGCAATCACACGTATAAGCTCTGCTCTCCACACCCCACATGGGAGTGTATTTTGGTTAATAATTGACCAATGAATGTTCTGTTGAGCGATGAGAACATTCTTACAGGTTTAAACAAGTTCTGCTTACTCTGGTAACACCCCACGCCACGCCACTATACAAAATTTTGTAATTTTTTTTTTTCAAAAAACCTATCATAATGGAAACCCATGAGTGCATGATAATTTCTTAAATTGTATCAATATTTTAAACCTGACTTTAATTGATGGTGAAAGGTTGACCGACAGTACAATGTTGACGTGCTCGTTTGATAATTAGTTTATAGTGACACGTATTAATTGAATAAAAGTGTGGTAGTAGTGGTAGTAGTAGTAGTAGTAGTAGTAGTAGGGGTGGAGTAGATAGTCTCTTGAGCGCACAACGCCACCCCCTTCCCCTTAATTACCCCTCCAACCTACACCTTTCCCCTCCCACTCAATCAGCTTGCATGTCACAACTGACAACTCTTCATCCAACGAATGCTCTGATTTTGAGGATCACTGGTTTGAATACCAAGTACATCCTCATGGAGTGTATTTATACAGCAGATTAACAAATCTACCAACTCGTCCCCTCTCCCTCTCACCCATTCGCTCCCCTATTCACCGAACCCTCAGTAAATAAAGTAGAAAGCTAGTCTGATTGATCAACTTGATCCAGTGACTAGAAGACAAGACTTGCGTGGTTCAACTGTCTAAACAACGGAGGATTTAATCAAATGAAACCCGCTTCGGTGGTCGCGCGGTCTAACGTGGTACTCTCGCAGGAGACCAGCTCGTCGATGACCGAGGTTCAGATCTCGGTCGGGTGTACTGAGGATGATTTTTCCAAAATAGTTTTCTACTATCCCTCCAAGTAAATGTAAGTACACTTGCTCAAAATATAGCATTCTTGATCCCTGCTTCGGTAGTGTCAAATATGCAGACGTTTATAAAAAACGCAAACATATATTTTTATGATTAACAATGAAAACATTCTACTATATTGTTGGTGACCTGGTGGTCTAGGGGTAAGGTGTCAGACTTCTGTGCTGGCGGCCGGGGTTCAATCCTCGTTCCCGGCACAAATTTATCTGATNAGATTTATCTGATTACCAAACCCTTCCTTCACCTCTGACAAGACATCTTGTGAATGTGGGGAATGCCAGGCCTCCACCGTGGTTCGGATTCCACGTTAAACTGTAGGTCCTTCATTTCATCTCACAATCACCCTACCATTACACATTAGCGTAAGTGCGTATAACCCGAACGGGTAGTAAGACGCGGTGCTAATAATAATAATAATAATAATACTATATTGTTATTAAGAATCAAATAGTCAAAGCTATTATATTTGCTTTAGTGAGGATCTACTCGCATTTAGATATCATATTCTGAAAATTTAATATGATATCTAGATGCGAGTAAATCCTCACTAAAACAAATATAATAGCTTTGACTATTTGGTTCTTAAATATGCAATCCCGTAGAGTTATAATAATTGTACAAATGGCAGCAATAAGCCAACTACCGAGTCGAAGGTGGCTGCGTTATCCGATAGCTTCGTGATCTTAATAAAATCACACATTTTGTAGCCGACGATTTCCGCACGTCCATCATAGACTCTGCCTTAAAATATGAGTGAAGAATGAACTTGGGCACGGGACGATTCCTGGATAGCTCAGTGGTTAGAGCCCCGGGTTCGATTTCCGTGTCCAGGTGTCATTTTTCAATTTTCAGTATATTATTATTATTGTTATTTTGTAGGTATTTATGATGTCTAACAAAAGTGATAACAGCAGATCACATGACTTGACGTATGAACACATGAAAGTACATCTAGTAACTTTTCTAGCTGTCAGATAGGGTTCCTTCTTACGAAGATTAAACCGTAGTAAGACGAGCGAGCACGCACACACACATAAAAAAGGGGGTAGGAAGAGGGAGGGGTGTAGAGATTGAAACCACCGACGTAGTGAGATATCTCTAAAACATGTCGCGTGTGTGATGACGGGGGTCATTGCCCCTGGGACTACCGACCGTCGCAACACACAAGGGGACAACTGAATTTAGTGAACAGCCACAACAATGTCTTTCCTAACCGCTTCGGTAGTCACATGGTCTCATGTTAGACTAGAATGCCGGTGACGAGGAGATCAAGGTTCGAATCTCGCTCGGGTGAACTGAGAATGGTTTTCAAAATTGTTTTCCACGCTCCTTCAACGCAAATGCGGGTATCTAAATATAACTTTCGTGATCCCTTCCATTAGCGTATAACCCGAACGGTACGGTGCGGTGCGGTGGTAAAAAAAAATAATTCCTCGAGTGTTATTTATCGGGAACTTTGCGCCATAAGGACAAGACTGACTGCTTAGTTCTCGATTACTTAGACGCATTTAATCTTCACGTGGACCCGCCTCGGTGGCTGACACGCTAGTTTCGTGTTGAGCTAGACTCTCGAGGACCCCACCCCGGTGGCTGACGCGCTAGTTTCGTGTTGAGCTAGACTCTCGAGGACGAGGAGATCAAGGTTTTAATCTTGCTCAGGTGAACTGGAGGGAGGAGGGGGTGTTTCCTAAATAGTTTTCCACTCTCCTTCCACGCAAATGCGGGTTCACTTCCTTCCTAACCCATTAGTGTAATGAGTAGGCCTACTTAAGCGTATAAACCGAACGGGTAATAAGGCGTGGTGCTAAATTAAAAAAAAATATCTTTATGTGCTTATAAAAATTGCGGAAATTCGGAGCTCACACTTTTTTAAGTACGGTTCCAAGCTCTACTTACTTCACTTGTTTTATGGAGCGCTTGAAAACGTGACTAAACTAAGAAAATACATCGTACTTAAGTGCAACTATCGTGAATGACAACGCTTTGTCTAGAATAAGTAATTATATAATAGCAGGAATAAGTGGTTACACGGTCTAAAGCGTCAATATCACAAAATACTAAGTATCTTGTGATAGGGAGGTCACGGTTCGAATCTCGGTAAGGAGTATTGAGGGTAGTTTTTTTTCTCTCTTAAATTATATACCAATCTTCCTTAACGCTAATGTAGGTACATTTACTCTCAATTTTACCTTCCTCCTCCTTACTTCCCTTGCGTAAATATCATAGCCCAAATGGGTAGCACTAACGGGGTGCTCTAAACGTTACAAGTCGTGGCCCGGATAGAGAGAGATACTAGGTTCGAATCTTAGCTCTGAAACAGATGCACGAACGCAGCTAAACGCTACATTTTAAATATTGTTTTGATGTTACCCGCTTCGATGTTCGAATGATATAATGCAATAGACTGGACTGCCGATGACAGGGGAGATCGTGGTTCGATCCCGGTCGGTTGTACTGAGGGTGGTTTTTTTTATTTTCTTAAATGGTTTTCCACTCTTTCGTCACACAAATTTGAGTAAACTTTCACAAAAATCAACCTGCTTCTTCTCTGACACATTATCGTAATATATATGCGTATTTCCGAACGAGGAACGTGTCGCTAAAAAAAAAAGAGATGTTCTGTCATTCAACAGCTATTAACACTTACTCCTGAATATTATACTTCTCCATACCATACTTAGACTTATATAATGTTAGTCGGGGTTCGAGTCCCAGACGGTGCCGAGAGCCAAGTAACGACTGTATATAAAAAAAATTGTCCTCACCTTCTGGGCCTTGCACATGGAGTTGATGGCCTGCACGTCGTGACTGGTGTGCCTGGTGTCGTGAAGGCACAGAGGGCACACCGGCACCTTGCACACCATACAGTACATAGACAGCGCCTCTTCCTCGTGCTCGGAACACTGGACGTCGCGGCTCTTGGTCTTGAGCGTGGCCCGCCCCTGAGTCGGTTCCATCAAGGTGTGTTTGGCCAGCGGACCCCTGGAGGGGTGGCAGCTCTCCCGACAACCCTCGCAATACAACACCTCGCACTGCTCGCACATGACAGTAGCGTCCTCCGCGGGGTCACTCTCGCACAGCTGGCACTTGAGGGTCAGATTCCTCGTCTCGCCGTACTTGTCCACGATACTTTGCATGGCGCGGTACTTGGGGAGGTTATGGGCCCCGTTCTCGTCGAAATACACCACCTTGCTGCAGGCGGGGCATGCTAGAGACAGCGCACTGCTCGCCAGGGGCGGGAAAAGGATACCTTGGATGTTCGGAGTACCCACGTAACTGTTAGGACGACTGTTGCACACGACACCGCTGTCTGTCTCGCTCAGTATAGACAGTTTATCGGGTTCCTGGTAATCTGCAGCCGCGACCACGGCGGCCAATTCTCCGCCGCTGGTACTACTGCTGTTTGTGCTGCTGCTACTGCCGCCGCCGGGTTCCGAAGCCAGTTCCGCCGTAGATTGTGTCGGGGGTGGGTGCTGGGACGCAGGCTGCTGAAGGTGGACAGCGCAGTTGAGACAAAGCGCGTGGTAGCATGGCAATAGGACGGGGTTATTGAAGAATTGTTTACACACGGGACACCGTAACTCTTCCTCCATCCTTTCACACGGTTAGCAAAAACTCGACTGAAGGCGTGGATAGTTTGGTCCGTCTAAGCCCGAAAGATGCGCCGCCGAGACCGGTAAAGTTTTTTTTCCCCTCCGTAGGATACCTGTTATTGTTGGTAGTGCCATCTAGCGATGATTTTGTTAACTAAAATAACAGTGCTGCGGAGCTATCTTGTACTAATTGATGCCAGTAGGCCAACCTAAATATATAAAATATACAATGCTTTAATTTAATTTAATTCATTTAAGTAAACGATACATCCAATAAAACAACCAACAAACAAATAAAAAGTGTATGTTTACAATTTCCCTTGAATGTGAATTAAAAGAGGATTGTTCTTTAATTTTAAAGTGTTACTATTTCTGATTAATTAATAATTAGGAACGCATTCAAAACATGGATGGACGTAAATTGTCAATTATTAAAGCTGTTTTAAACATAAGGAAAAGTAAAGACAAGAAAAATGCTCAAGTATTCAGATTTACACATAATAGATTAATAACTAGGTAGATACAAATTTTTCTATCACTAATCTTAAAAACCTAATTTTATAATAATGCAATCGTACTTTTATCTTTTTAGGTATTGTTCATTCACGGGAGGAGTTTACCTGGGAAAGGTCTTTTTTCTTATCCAATATCCTACTATATAATAGATTTCTGGTAGGGAAAAAAGTCCTTTCCCAGGTAAACTCCTACCGTGAACGAACTTTAATGATATTTTTCATTTGGTTGAATAAGATTATCTTATCTGATTCAGCGTATTGATGGGTTTGTACTGTGGTGAAAAAAAATCCACAATATGTGTTGAAAGGATTAACATTTAAATAAGCCAACATAACCTCACTTTAACTATCTTAACCTACCCTAATTCTTAGAGACATAGGCCTGCCTATGTTCTAATTCTAAATGTGCAAAATATATTTGGATGTGGAACTCTTATTATAGCCTCGCATGTGAGTTGAAATTTACGCTCTTAGTCTACCTTTCTTTATTAATGTTGTTTATAACTATATTGGATATTGCACTTTTATATTTGTAATATTTGTTTTCAATTTGTTTATTACAATATTCTAAAAAAACTATTTTAAGGAAATTGTTAGACAAGTAAATTTTTCAAATCTTTCACTAAAATGTAAAGCAAGCACAAAGCTACATAATAGGTGTCTACTTGTCAAAGAGCTTGTAAAATTAATTACAATTCATCTGTCTCACTAATTCTCAGCTCAGCCAAACCTGACACACAAGCTCAACCGAGCAAATATGATATTGTGGTGGTGGGGGGAGGGGTGGTCGGTATGGGTGCTGCCCGAGAGATTCTCCTGCGGCACCCTCAGCTGCAGGTAGCGGTGGTCGAAAAGGAGTCCCACCTGGCATACCACCAGTCTGGCCATAACAGCGGCGTGATCCATGCTGGTGTTTACTACACACCAGGCTCTCTCAAGGTGTCTTCTGGATTTAAATAAATTATTTTGTGTCTTTATAATAATTTATCGACAACTATTTTTTATAGAATTATTTTTAATCGAGTATCTGATACTATTTTTAAAAGGTGAATAGCATTACTAGTCTCATCTCCTGCTGATTAAAACTAAAGTAGGATTTACCTGTGTTGCTGTTGCTTACTCTAAGGTGTCACCGTCGTGTTAGACTAGACTGCCAAGACAGGGCGATTGGAGTTTGAATCCCTGTTGGGTGTACCGAGAGTGGCTTTTACAAAAAAATAAAAAATAAATCCACTCTGTGCAAATGCAGGTACATTTCCTCTAAATTCAACCTTCCTTATCCCTAATACATTAGCGTAATTAGTACATATGTGTATAACTTGAACAGGAAGTAAGACACGGTACTAATATTTATATAGTAGGATTTTAGAAGGAACCTTAAGAAAATGTGAACATATTTCTTTGTGATCAACAATAATAACATTTTACTAGGTTATATTATTACTATAATTTCATAAGTATTGATAATATATTATTTAAGATTTAAGACGTAACGCAGATCACAGGAGATGTTGTATAATTATTTGATTCTTTTTGTATCGCATCTTACTACCTGTTCGAGCTATATGCTTATGTACCTACTAATGACGCTAATAGTTTTAGGGATTAGGAAGGTTATATTTCAAGAAAGTGTATCCACATTTCCATTGAGGGAGAGTGGAAAAACCATCCTCAGTACACCCGACCGAGATTTGAATCTTGTTCTCGCCGTCTACTGCAAGAGTAGTATTTTAGGCCACGCGGTCGCCAGAGCGGATTATATGAAAACTGTTACTATGACTTTTATAAGTGTCAAGGGAATGCCAGGCCTCCACCGTGGTTCGGATTCTATGTTAAGCTGTAGGTCCTCCATTTTCATCTCACAATCACCCTACCATTTACACATTAGTGTAAGTGCGTATAACCCGAACGGATAGTAAGACGCCGTGCTAATAATAATAATAATATAAGTGTCAAAAATCACTCCTTTCTATCTGAATCAGACTGGTATAGCCTAAATGAACATGGTGAGTGAGATGATTTTCAATCAATTAATGTTTTTCAAGAGTGAAGATAAAGTTTCATAATTGTCTAGAAGCCACGGTTTTTTAAAGCTAAGTTGAAGTTGACAAATGTTATTCAAAGTGAAGTTAAGGGTTTTCAAAGCCTTACCACATACCTACTCTAGAATAAAAAACACTGTCAATTACCTACAAGTATTGAAAATATTTTCTAAGATATTTATATTCATATTAATTATCCATGCCGTGTGTGCAGATCAGTAGGACTTAATTATGTTTTGTTTAACTGAAGAACTCTCTCTTCTTGCACTTTTATTCTACATTTAGCCAAATTATTACTTTAATAAAAAATCTTACTTCCTGTTCAGGTTATACACATATATAATAGTTACTATAATGGGATAAGGATGTGGAAGGAAGCATTTTAGAGGTAACTGACCCACATTTGCGAAAAAGGAGAGTGGGAAATCATTAAGGAAAAACCTACCCTCAATAGATCTGTCAGAGATTCGAACTAGGCCAGTCTAATATGAGAGTGACATCTTAGTTAGACCTATTACTTTATTATTATTATTTATTATTATTATTATTAGCACCGCGTCTTACTACCCGTTCGGGTTATACGCACTATTACTATATTGCTTTCCAGATTTACATCCATATTAAATCACTGTAATCTCTGTTTTCGTGCGCCTAGGCCAAATTGTGCGTGGAAGGCCTACACATGACGTACAAATACTGTGATGAGCATAAGATCCCCTACAAGAAATGTGGCAAACTGATAGTGGCAACCGATAAATCGGAGTTGGAAAAACTTCAGAATCTCTATGAAAGGGGTGTGGCTAATCTGGTACCAGACATACAAATGGTAGACCAGAAGAAAATTAAAGAGATAGAGCCTCATTGTCAGGTTAGTGGGGCTCCAGGGGAAGAAATTGGTACAACTACATAGTTTTAGTAGGTACCTAATTAGTTAACTGTCAGAAATTTAGTTTTTATGACTTGGAATCTTGTTCAAATTCAAATTAATTTATTTCAAACATGGTCTTATTAACACCATTGTAACAATAAAGTGTAACCTTATCCCTATGTTTTAAACACTGATTACCGATAATATCAGGGTTGTCAAGTTGGTAATCCAAACTTTCGACTCAGACTCCTTCAAAAATGGCTAAAGTATATTTATTAACTGCAGTAAAACTCTCCAATACAGATTAATTTATGGGAAGCTTCTTTGACATTGTGAATTTAAATTTAAATAAATTTGTCAATCCAAATTACAAATATTGGTCCTAGAGAATAAAAGAAAGTATAAAATTAAAATGCTAACATATTTACTATATATTACTATAATAATATTATAAGTTATTTTTGAAGTTGAAGTTGGTACATTTTTACCGACTTTGACTACACCCAAAATTGATTCCGACCATACGACTCAGACTCTACAACCCTGAATCATATCAAAATAAATTATGGGCAAAAATAATATATAGAGACCTGCATGTTTTCTATGAAAAAGCAAAAAAACTTTTCGTTCTAGGGCTTGAAGGCAATTTGGTCACCCCACACAGGTATCGTCGACTGGGCCTTGGTGACAGAACACTATGGGCGAGACTTTACACAAGGTGGAGGAAACATTCGGCTCAATTTCAAGGTGAAATCTTTTGAGGACCTCACAAAGAAGGACGCTGATGGTACCACCAAGACATTCCCCATCCGAGTTGTCAGCGAGAACGGTGTAAGAGTTTGTCGTTACAGTGCCTGTCAACTAGCTCTTATTGTGGCTTTCCCATCTAATAATAATAATGTTGATGATGATGATGATTATGGATATAACAATTATATTAATATGCTATGTATTTTAATTAGTTGAAAAATGACACTGGATATGGGAATCAAACCTGGAACTCTTAATTTAGTGGATCAATCCTCAACCACTGAGCTATCCATGAATCGTCCTGTAATCATTGGCATTCTTCACTCATAGTTCGTTCAAGAAAGATTATGTGATGGATGCATGGAATTCATAAAATATTTCGAGCTATCATTAAAAACCACGACTCGGTAGTCAGATTTATACTGCCCGCTCGTACAACATTAACTGTGCATGATTAGAAAAGTACATAAATATGAAATTACCTTGAGTTGTGGATACAGCTGTCACACAATATTTCAATTAGTGGATAGTTGCCATCGGGACATGTTGTTTATCATCTTGATAATTTCCATACATTACTATCCATACCAACATCGATGGTTGCCAACTTACGGAACTGAAAATAAAACTTGTTGTCCTTCACCTTAACTTAGTTGTTAATGCATCTGCATATTAATCTCTGGTTACAAAGCTAAAATATAGATGAGCATAAAAAATGTATCACAAAGTTTGTGTTGCTTTATTTTACTTAAAGATAAATTGATTTTGGGTTTGATACCTATATTTATTTATAATTATCCCCGAATAAATCTCTGGTTGCCTATACAGTCATACAAAAAAATTACATTTTTTGAACTTAAATTTAAATTCTTGTTAATCATGAGGTGAAGATTTGCTCATAAAATTTTTCTTAAATAAACAAAAAAAAAATACTATAAGTATCATTTGATTTTCCTTAATATTAAGCTCTATATTTTGTTATATTTGGAAAAAGGTTTAGGAAAGGTGGATAGAAACATATAAAAGAATGAACACAATATTTACAATGACAAGAAGAAAACAGTTCACACTTTACATTGCTGCCATTGTACAAAGAGGTAATGGTTGCCTCTTGAAGAAAATGGATTGCTTCCACTCAATCCCCCGACCTAGGTTTCATTCTATCAGAACTCATCAGGGAGGAGTGTGAAATGTGCAACACAACTTCCTTAAAGAGGAAAACAAAGAAACACAAAAGGGTAAAAATAAAACATACATAGGAACATGTAAAAAGGAATGAATGATATAAAGCAGAGGTTCTCAAATTATTTTTAGATTGTACCCTTGACCATGACTAAAAGTTTAATATACCCCCAAGAAAAAAAAAAAATCCAACTGACAGGTTTAAAATCAGTCAAAAAAAACCCACTAATTTTACTGTAAAAATTCTGTAGAAAAGTTTTCTACATTTTCTTCACAGATTCTTTCAAAAATAAATTTAAAAAAGTAAAACTAAACACAATATATTAAAATCAAAATTTGTAATCGTAATTCTGGAGCTGATATATTACGAATCCTAAAGTTTTTCAGCGAGTAGGGTGTGACTGCATGGTTTGGCATAGTTTTGATGTCTGGTTGTCCAGTTGAAACTTTCAAACGAAGGTCCAGACTGCCGAAAATTAACTATTCCATAAGTCCTTTGGTATTTTGCCAATTTACCCTTGAGACCTGTTCGCTTACCCCAGTTTGAGAACCGCTGATATAAAGGACAGATACAGTAAATGGACATGAGATGCGAATATATAATATAATATATTCTATATATCGTTACAGGAGGAGGTACATACCAGCTACGTGTTAACATGTGCTGGACTCCACTCGGACCAGGTGGCAGTAATGAGTGGCTGTGAGAGTACTCCTAGGATCATTCCTTTCAGAGGCGAGTACCTCTACCTCAACCCTAACAAGGCTCATCTCGTCAGAGGGAACATCTACCCTGTAAGTTTGTAGATTTTACACCCATCACTGTTTCCAGCCTATGGCCCCGGGTCAGTTATTTTTTTTATTCAAGTCATAAATTTTCCATTATCGAATTACTAGGCCTGTCGTATCTTCATATGCCTTAAAATCTAACTTAAGACTAGGACAGGTACAACATCCAGTCCCCGGCCGTTAATTCATCATTGTGAAAGGGTAAACCCACCTTTCACCAATGATACATTTTTCAGACATGCCGGTAATTGAACTCGGGACCTTTAGCTAAGTAGGTAGATACGCTACTGACTGAGCTAAGGTATTGGATTCTCATGTAGATATAATTCTCAATCACCACTTGCTATTCCCCTCAGAATTCCCATACTTTATGTTTAAATTATTATTGAAGGTATATTGATCACTTCTGTGGTCTAGTGGCTAGAGTCCCCGGCTACAGATCCAGTGGTCCCAGGTTCGATCCCTGGCGTTTCCAGATCTTTTTGTAACTCATTGGGTCAGGAACAGTGTCAACTCAGCCTCGTGAGGACAAACAAGGAGTTACTTGAATAAATAAAAGTAGTGGCTCCAGTCTAGAAAACTGAGATTAATGGATGTAGGGTTTGTTGTGCTGACAATATAACACCCTATATCCGCAGAAATTGGTGCTATCATTGTCAATAGATGGCGGCCGCTAAGTCAGTATGTCTCGATTTTTTAAGGTATATTAAAATAATTTAGATTGTATAGTATTTTTTTTCTTCTTGTATGAAAATAATTACAAAATATCTTTAAATTTTAATAATATTATTTATATTCAAAATTAACTTTAAAATTTTTCGCCATACTACTAAGAAGACTGGATGTTTCCGTATTAAATTATAATCAATATGAAGGGTCACACGACACTACATGATCGATTACTGATAGAGCATCTGCCCTTCTTAGACTAGTATTGATGACAAAAGAGCCTGAATGAGCCTCTCCTTGGGCCTTATAAACCCTCGGAGTATGTCACTGGGCATCCAAACCGTATCACGCTCAAACCACCGTGGCTACCAAAGTATTCTTAATTATTGTATCATTTTGTGCAGTAACACAAAACCCTTTGACCCTTCCCTTTTTACATAAACTATAATTTTATAACCCACGTGATGACCTCCGGTTTACCCATTATGGCAAAACTAAGATAACCCCTGAATTGTGTAGTGAACCACCCTAATAGCGTTCAACTAACTACCATAATATTGTTTCGGTTTTAAAAGTTTTGGCTCATTTTGTGTTTTAGGTCCCTGATCCACGCTTTCCATTCCTAGGCGTACACATCACTCCACGCATGGATGGAAGTGTCTGGCTGGGTCCGAACGCCGTTTTGGCATTCAAGAGAGAAGGTTACAAGTAAGTAGATGAATATACTAACCACACGGTCTAAGGCAAGTATGTCCAACCTTCCTCCAACTGAAGGTAGCCAAAGTTAATGTGGAGTTGGTCAGGGGGCCATATATAAAGTTTCTAAGATCTTATAACCAAATATAATAAAATCATTAATAAATAAGTATTTATGTTTAACAAATACATCCATTACTGTTTCCAGGCAGTGGCCTGGGTCGGCTATTTATTTAAGTCATATATTTTCCACTGCTGGCTCGCTAGGCCTGTCGTAGCTTAATATGCCTTATAATCTAATATCCAGTACCTGGCCGTTATTTCTTCATTGTGAAAGAGGAAACTCATATCTCACCAATGATAAATTTTTCGGCCATGCCGGGAATTGAACCAAGGATATTTATCTCAATAGACATACACGCTACCGATTGAGGTGTCGGATTAAATAAAATTTATACAATATAAATCAGCACTTATTTCAATTTGAGCTGGTAGGCTGCACAGAACATACTCGGGAGGGCCGCAAGTTCGGTGTGATATGTTTGGTCTAAGGCGTCGCTCTCGCACTAGACTAGAGTGCTAGTGGCGGAGAGATCAGGGCTCAAATCCTGCTCAGGTGTACTGAGGGTGGTTTTACAATTTCCATTCACACAAATGCAAATACACTTCCTCTTTTTTCGAACGTCTTCATCCCAAATAACATTAACATAATGAGTACATTTGTGCATAACCCAAATGGATCGTAATGCAGTGCTAAGAATATATACAAACAATTTGAAACTCTTGTTCGGCACCTTTGGGACTTGACAAGTACTGGAACGCAGAATTCGACTCCTAAGAACCCTTAATATACCTCTTATACCTAGGTCTGCCACATCACTCTACACGTTTTTATGCCATACAAGGTAGAATAAAACTTAAATCGGGAAATAATACACCACTTTTCACAACTCTTGGTCTCTTGGAAGACATAATTAAGGGTTAAAATACAGCTAGAATACATGTCATACTAGAATGAACAACCAATACACTCGGCTGCAGATGTAAACAACTTTGGCGCCTTTGTACTGCTGGTGGCAGCCCCTCAAACTATTGGCAGCAGGGTGACCTGGCGGTCTAGGGGTAAGGTGTCAGACTTCTGTGCTGGCGGCCGGGGTTCAATCCCAGGTCCCGGCACAGATTTATCTGATTACCAAACCCTTCCTTCACCTCTGACAAGACATCTTGTGAATGTGGGGAATGCCAGGCCTCCNCCGGGGTTCAATCCTCGGTCCCGGCACAGATTTATCTGATTACCAAACCCTTCCTTCACCTCTGACAAGACATCTTGTGAATGTGGGGAATGCCAGGCCTCCACCGTGGTTCGGATTCCACGTTAAACTGTAGGTCCTTCATTTCATCTCACAATCACCCTATCATTACACATTAGCGTAAGTGCGTATAACCCGAACGGGTAGTAGCTAATAATAATAATAATAATATTGGCAGCAGGTTCAAAAAGTGCAGGACTAGAGGGGTTTCAACTTGTATATTATTATTGAAACATGTTTCATGCAAAACAAAGTATCTTCTTTACAAAGATCATTTGTTTTTGTTTTTAAAGGTACTAAACACCATTGATGCCAAACTTTAATAGACTCAGAATTCCTCACTTATTACTTGATTTTACACCATTTGAAGACTAAATTTGAACTTCACTGAGTATAAATCAGTCAAGTCCAAATTTAGCCTCCGGCTTAGCATTAAAACAAAATTACCCAGAGTGCTATCATATTTCACTAACTCTAATCTACCTTTGTTTCAGATGGTCAGACATAGACTTTCATGAACTCCTTGATGTTTTAAAGTACCAAGGTTTTCGCAAGCTTGCGTTGAAGCACATAGTTTATGGTACGTCTGAGATGGCAAAGTCTGCGTTTATGCGTTTACAATTAAAGGAGTTACAAAAATTCATCCCCGAGATTAGAGCAAAAGATATTAGCAGGTAATATATGTATATTTTTATCTTGAACATGTCAAAATTTCATTTTTGGTAAAACTTTAACGTTAGAAAAATTAAAATTAGTTTGGTGTGTTTTAAAGGTGTACCGATGAATTGTTATTCAGCAATTAATCATAATCGCCGATTATTATGTTGATTAATCAGGTTTTTTTTAAGTAAGATTTAAATCCAAATTTTTTAGGTAGGAGTTTAGTGATAATATATATATATATATATATATATATATATATATATACATACTGCATCTGGGTTGCGGGCTATGCAAAGATTACCATTTCACATTGATAAATTAATGTCTGGGGACTGTATGTTGTACTTGTCTTACTCGGAAGGTACTCTCTTTCTTGTTTATATCCAGGGGCCCTTCAGGGGTGAGAGCTCAAGCCCTTGATGAAAATGGTAACCTGGTCGATGACTTTGTTTTCGCCACGGGGCCCACAGACTTCTCCAAAAGAATCTTGCATTGCCGTAACGCCCCCTCCCCAGGCGCCACGTCCTCGCTAGCCATCGCCAAGATGATCGCAGACAGGGTGGAGCACGAGTTTAATATTGGCTGATGGACATCTTTTGGACCGTTAAGGTAAATAACATGCATCAGGTAAAGTGATCGCCTCAAGACCCAATGTTCGTGGGTTCAAAGACTGCTGGAACTTAAATGTTAAAGGCCTTTTTATTGCCTGTGTATTTTATATGATTTCAATTTCTGTAATGCTTGTGTCCATTCATTAAGAGTTTTTGTTCATATTTTTGTTGTAAATTTGAAGTAATTTTTGATTAATTTAAGTTAAACAACAATCAAGGCTTTATTATAAGTAATAATTTTTATAGTCCTATAGTTCCAGCCGGTGGTGGCAAAGATATGGCTTGGATAAAAATCTGACCCAGGCCACAGCTTGGAAACAGTAATAAATGTAAATATAAATAATTATATATTTAGGTTGGCAACCAATATATCAGTACTGTAATTCTTTATTTTGTTTTATATTTACAGATTAGCAGCTCTGTGGCTGGAATAAGGTTTGGAGCAAATTAAAATATCACAAGTATTTTTGTTACCAAGAATATTACCAATATTACTTTAATAAACGATACAAAAATGTTATATCAAATAATTTGGTATGAAGAAGTACTAGCATTTTGTCAGAAAGCAAATTTTTAGTAACATTTCATTATGATTAAAATGTAATACTTTGGAAACACTTACTTATGCATATAGCTCTGTTTGTAAATTTTAGAGGTGTATTGATAACACATTTTGCTGATTTGGATTAATATTGTTACATGGTTAAATTTTGTCACTAATTAATAACTCATTCTGATAATTTATTGTGGATTGAGTTAATTTTTAAAATTTAAAAAAAATCACATGACCAACGCTTTAGGCTTAAAATTTTATTCATTATCTATTTTATACTTATATTAATTAAGGAATATTTCTTTTGTGATATAAAGTGATACTATTTTTATTTTTTATTTGGGTATTTAGTAAATTGTTTTAGATGTATGTTTATGTTTTTTAAAGTTTATATAACTATTATGACTGTACAAATTATTCCCATATATTAAAAAAGGTTTATTTTTTTATTTGATGTATTAATTACTCCCATTTTCTGTTCCTACTTTTATATATATATATCCCATTTATAACACATTTAGTACTGTTTTTAGCACCACATATTACTACCCGCTCAGGTTATATACTTATGTACCAATTACATGAATGGCTTAGGAAGGTTTATTTGAGAAGAAGTGCATCCACATTTGTGTTAAGAGTTGAAAACCATATAATAAAATACACCCTTGGTGCACCCAACCTGGATTGAAGTCCGATCTCCTCGTCTTCAGCAGTCTAGTACAACATGAAAGTAGCGTGTTAGAACACGCGGCCACCGAAGCGGGTTTTTTAATACTAATTTCACTTGTTTCATTCAATCTTAAAAAAAAACCTGTCTTGCAAAATCTTTTGGCTAGTTTTTTTTATCCCTGCATCTTAATACCTGTTCAGGTTATATGCATATATAATTACTCTGATGGGTTAGGGATGAGGAAGTAAGAATCTTAGAGGTAATCTATCAGCATTTGCATGGAAGGAGAGTGGAAAACCATTTTGGAAGGGAAAAAACATTATTAGACCAAACCGGAATTAGAACTTCGATCTACCAGTCATCAGCAGGTCAATCCAACATGAGTGACCCTCAGACTGTTTGGCCACTGAAGCGGGTCTTTTTGCTAGTGATAATTATAATGTTGCAAGTCCAAAACAATTGCTTATATTGGTGGTTTAGTATTCAACATGACCAAAAACATATTGCCGAAAAAATAAATCTTAAAAAAAATCTCTAAAAAAATTAAATTTAAAAAGAGATTTTTAAATAAAATATTTCCTCGAAACCTCAAATATCCTCAAGGGTGCTGCCTCAGTAATCGAGAAATTGCCGTGCAGCTGTTCAACTCTAACTCAATATTTAATTCTATGATTAATTATTTAAAAATATGGTTTACACCACAATAAAGTCAAAAGATTCTAAAAGGGCTCTTTCCGCTATAGTTTTGAGTTTTATAAACATAAAAAAAAGTGTGAAAATGTGGCATCATTTTAAAAAACTTTATGCGGAGCTATGAGACTAAGCTCAATGAGAAAAAAAGAGATCTAGTTTTAGCCTTCTTTTAACAAATACAGCAATTATTTTATAGGTAGGTACACACGAGAAATTTCATAGTTTTCTTTCCCCTCTTTCTTATTGGTATTACAAAGGGTGTTCAAGGGGGTGGGGGAAGGGAACATGAGCTTATACAAAATAGAGAATTAGTTCGACACAGACCATTGTATTTGTACCATTTTAAGCCATATGAGCTGACAGGGAATGATACTTTCTTATAAGTTACTTCCCTACTTTTTTGCGTTTGTACCGTCAACACCAAAGGTTATCTTTGTTGATGTGGAGAACCTCTACTTCGCTGTTAATGACAACGAAATGTCATGCAAATTTAATGTCATAAATTGCTCAGCCATCATTGAAGGCACCAACATGTCATTGTTACAATGTCTATGGAAATGACTTATTTAGCACTGCATCTACTACCCATTTGGGTTCTACACTTATGTACTAATTAGGCTAATGGGTTAGGAATGAGAAAGGTTGAATTTAGAGGAAGTATACCCACATTTGTGTGAAGAGAGATAGTGAAAAACCATTTAGGAAAAAACACCTGAACCGGAATTGAACTACGATCTCCCCTGTCATCAGCAGTCTAGTCTATTGCGAGAGTTGCACCTTAGACCATGTGGCCACCAAAGAGAGTTATGAATAACTGTTTCAAAGATAGATGTAAAAAACACATTCAAATTCAAGGTTATCAATCATCACTGGGTTTATTTCCACACACAAAAATCATACTAGAGGAGAACAAATTTTGATAACAAGCACATAAATATATATAATATGTTTTTTGTACAAGTTTTCAATTATTTTATAAAATTCACTTCTTAATTTACATTCAAAGTAACACACAGTATTATTTTTCTATTAAAAACTTTGTTATAAGTTTGTGATATACAAAGGAACAACAATTTAAGACCAATAAATCTATACACATGAAATGACCACATATACATGTGTAATTAAGTCCCCAAAATTAAAATAAGGTTACCTACTCTGTATAGATTCACATAATCAGTCATCACACACAACCACAGGCACAAGATATGATATGTTTGTTATATTTATATACACTAATAAACTCCACTACTAAACATCTGTGAAGAAGGTTTTTTGAGTTTGAATCGAGGTAAATATTATTCGCGAATTTAGAATAATTATTGAGTCGAGTCATATTCTAGAGTTTGTTCACCATAGCTTTTTACCTGAATGATAGTTGAAAAATCATAAATTTAGATTTTAGGTTGCCAACACTTGTAATTAAAAAAACTTTTCATTTATAACAAACTAGTGATTCAATCTGAAACAATATGTTAAACATAATTAAAAGTACTTATTTTTTGTTTTGGAATGTTAACTATAATGCATAATATAGTGCATACATTAATACCTTTTAATACAGACATCATATCTACATGTAAAAGAGAAAATACTTATAATTTTGTCTATATATAATAATTAATTAATTATTTTATTGTATTTAAAAATATTTAACTAAATAAAATATTTTTATCCACTGCATGGGCGCATCATTGTAAAGAACTTGTTTGTGTCATGATCAATCACACGGTGTGTCGGTCAGCATTTTGAAGCTACATTTGTTAAACCTTTTGTAAAAGTGCTGCGAATAATTATTTTTCTACATTGAATAAAACAATAAACAAACTTTGTGCCCGACTTCAAATAAATATAAATAATATTGGCCGAAATTACTTTAACTTTATTACAGTACCAAATGTTTTCATTAAAGTTATTCAAAATGACATATCAGCTGTTGGTGTACGGATACATCAGGGAATATTTCTAGTAACTTTTTGAGCTGTCATCCAAGTAAACTCGGGTGGTGAATATACTTTAGTTAAATATGCTAAAGTTAAAATGTTAGAAAAAATAGAGTTATACATTAAAAAGAATGTTTTGTTAGTTTTGGACTCTAGTCCTACAAGTTCTGTTGGGGTGATTATAAACTATTTCAATATAATGATATCTTCATTAGTCAAAGTTAAAACATTAATTTGTTATGTATTATCTAAGGGTGTGATTATAGACTACACAGAGGTTTTATAAAGGCTGTTATTGGAGAAATTAAGTGTGGCTTATTTTACAATCATTACCGTTATAATTAATAAGCATTTACTTTACTTTGCAAGAATTTTTAACATATTTTAGGCACATTGTGAGATTTTCAACAACCTAAAACCCTATCAATTTTTTCTAATTTGGTTTGATTTGAACTAACGAATCGAGTCATATAAAATTCGAATTACTATCGATATTATTGAAGCTTCACAGATGTCTTATCTACTACACACTTCAACATTCCAATAGAAAACTGTGAATTGCAAAACATGTGTGAAAAGAGAAGAGTGTAGGATTTCTAAAATTAGTGAGGATTACAGAGCTTATAACTTTCCCCTTAACCTAGTAGTATTACACTTTCATACTTACATCCATTACTATTTCCAGCCTGGGTCAGTTTTTTAGTCAAGTCATATATTTTTCCACTGCCGGCTGGCTAGGTCTGTTGTATTATTACCTAGATATAACGATTTAAAATCAAATATCAATCATCACTAAACAGCGAACAGAATAGATATGTGTTTTAGAGTATTTTTACAAGCATTTAAGTGAGGTCATATTTGTCAATTTTTATGATATTTTTTTACTCTCTCCTCTATTTTACCATTGTTGTTTTTGAGACCAATAATTTAGTGATTTATTTTCTAATAGTTACTTTACCAGTTCACATTACGTCAAAATTACTACTTCCATTAATCTATTGCTGCCATCAAAACCAAAGATAGCGTACTCTCTACAAACATCCATCAACAATAATAAAACATAACTTTTTATATATATATAAAAACTGTGTGTTAATATAAAAGCTAACTATAAAAAGGAACCACTAGACTAAAAAATTGACATGCAAGTTAAAAAAACAAGTTAAAATTGTCCATCACACAATTCAATAACAATTTCAAAAATGGAACTACCTTCACCAAATGAAAGGTAACACAAATTACTATATAAGTGGAGAAAGAGGACCAAATAAATATAAACCTCTATTTTTTTTTTTAACAAATATCATAAAGATAAAATAAAGAATTTCCTTACAATTTTAAAATAATATAATATAACTATCCAAAGAAAAAGTTTTTCTTTTGAAGTAACGATGGGAAGTAGTTATTGTTTTTCCACACATTTAAAAAACTATAATAGGGCCTATGTTAGAAGATACAATATATATCACTCAATAAATATGTACACAAAAACTGGACAGCCAGTAAAATATAATTTGTTTTGTGGATATATAGGTTATTATGTCAAATTTCAGATTTATGTTAAAATGTGAAAGCTTTGTTCTTTCCTCCTGTATAATGATTTTTAATAACAAATAATCATATTTACTCAAATCTAGAGCACACCTCAATTTTTAAAACCTTGAAACCAAAATAATCTAGCTTAATTTAACAATCTTAACTTCTTGTTGTCCATCTTGTGTTCAGTTATTTTATAATACCACCAAGATACTGCCGGAAAAAGTACAGTAAGAAATGGTGCAGATGCTCTTGTTTCACAACAAAACCAACTAAAGTAAAGGTGTGCGAAAGTCAAAGAAAGCTCAGTGATGGACACTGACCGTGCCTAGCGGAGGTAAGGTTGGAGGGACTGTCGGAGCGAGAGCTAGTGGCACAGCAGTAGGAAGTTTTCGAGTTGGTACTTGAATTTAGTGAGTCATCGGTTTTAATGTGCACCCAAATTTTGGGGACAAAGTCCAACCACAATTATGAAAAATTGTTATCAAACAGGGGGAAATGCTTTCACCATTAAATCTGAAGATATCTTAAGGTAAAATACTACTCATTAATTTGATTGAAAGCACATTTTACCAAGCTATCATTTTATTGGATATTAAAAAAATAGTTTCAAAAAAAGATGTGCTAATATTCTCATAGGCACAATTCTGATTTTTTTATTTAAATATAATAATTATTTATGCTTAATTATTTTAAATAAAGAGTACTTCTTAAGATTTATAACAATGTATTAATTAGATTACGTGAAAAAATTTAGCTCAAAAATTATACCAATCAAGTTTATTTAAAAAATAAAATAATTCAAAATCCCTGAGTTACAAAATAATTAGCGAAATGTATCAGTGCATTGTTTAATTTATAGATAAAACAAATTTAATTAACTTTACATCCAAAACTAATGGAAAAATAATTACAATTTAAATTAACTACTTAGTATCCCAATAAAATATATAGTATATATTTACTAAAAAAATTACATCTTGAGTGTAAAGATAACCTAAATGTAGACCATAAGGCGCATTATTTTGTATATTTGTACATGCATACAAAAAAAAGTGATCTATCTTTGACAAAAATTTCTAAAATATATGGTTATTTCTTCAAGGGAAACCTCTTCACTTATGAGGTACATTTTGTTATATTTGGAAGAAGGTGGTATAGGAAAGCTGGACAGAAACATATAAACAGAACAAATACAATATGTCTTTAACAATGAAAAGAATACAGTTCATACTTTACTTTAGTGGGCGGAAACGATAGATTTTTTTCCTAGAGGCAACGATTACCTCTTTTTCCAAGGGCAGTAATGCAAAGTGTGAACCGTATTATTCTTTTCATAGTAAAATACATATTGTGTTTATTCCCTTTATTAAGTTTCTGTCCATCTTTCCTATACCTTCCTCTTCCAAATATAACTAAATGCATGGTTAAAATTTAGTAGGAAGAAAACAAGTTGTATGCAACCAGAAATAAATATGTATCGTTCAAAACTTGAACTTTCAAAGACAAACAAAATATATCTTATATTAGTGCAACTGCAATGTAATACCAGTTCTTGTTTAAGCACACATAATATTAATGTTTGTACAAAATAATACCACAAATCACACACATATATATTGTGAAAAGTATATACCATTTGGTTCAGAGTAATTTTGTGGTATGCAATTAAATTTCCTATATTATTCTTATACATTATGATGTTATGTGACAAAGATTTAATCATTTGTTATATTTCTAATGAGGAATCATAACGTATATTATACATATTATCATAAATACAGAGAGAGAATTAGAATATTCCTAAAACACAAATATAGCCATCATTACATCCTGAATGACCGATAATAAATTAAAATAATCACTTTGATCTTTTTAAATTTCACATTTTATACATATAAAACCTTTTTTTATATCAAAATAGAACATTTTTCTTGGGCCCAATCACCATAGATAAAGAGCAACCTATACATATATTTAAAAACACAAAACTATGACATAAACTCCACAAATAGTATTAACATATTTGTTTGAACAATTTTCTTCTAGTATAGCTACTTATAAAAGTACAAGAAATAAAAACAAGAATTTGTTTTAAACCATGCAGAGCACCACTAGACTGTTTTGAAGGAAAACATTATTTTAGTTGAAGAAACATTTAACACCCATCCTCTTTTCCAAAAGCCTCAATCCATTCTTAAAATGATCATTAGATGATGTCAAGCTCAAAATCATTCATCTAAATTATTGTCAGATTAGATTCAAAATTGAGATTCTGAGATTCTCAAGATTTTAAGCTTAACTTAAGCTTTGAGTTTGAAATTTAAACACTTCAAAATATTTCAAACCTGATTCCTAAATGTGTTCATACATATAGTTAGGAATGACTAGTGTCTGTAAATAATTTGATTAATTAGTACACATGTGAGGAATGCCAGGCCTCCCCCGTGGTTCGGATTCCACGTTAAACTGTAGGTCCTCCATTTCATCTCACAATCACCCTACCATTACACATTAGCGTAAGTGCGTATAACCCGAACGGGTAGTAAGACGCGGTGCTAATAATAATAATAATTAGTACATGATACATTTCTATGCACAAGAGTGAAAGGACCTACCAATTTTGCCGTGGAGGTATTTTAATATACCTTCCATGGTTCTTTTACATGCCACACTCGACATGGGACTGGCGGCTTTACTTTCCTTCAGAAGGAAGTTGTGCTACATATTTTTATCATTCAAGAAAAATCTGTCAACCTTGGCTGGGTTTGAACCTACTAACATATGGTCCTGAGGTGAGCACTTTGCCCAAAGACCGTTGAGGTTGACCTTAATATATTGTAGATTGAAGAGGGTATAGGGAAGAGAGGTAGATAATATTCCTGAATCCTCAATTCCTTAAATACGTTAAATCGTGTAGCATTCGAGAATCGAGATGTGTTAAAGACTCAAAAGATTATCTCGAATACAATTATGAAAACCTTGACTTCAAATAACCAATTTACTCAATTATATATATTGTATAAACTTGTGATGTTGGGAGGGTAAAAAAAAATCACAAAATAAAATTGTATAAATATAATTATTTACTAATGAAGTTTGTGAGAAGCTTGTTAGCTGTCACGAGCAGAAACAAACTTAGGAATTAAGTTGTCTGGGAAAGAGTAGGGGTACAGGGAGTACCTGAGATGATAGAGGAATCAAGACTGAGATGGTATGGTCATGTAATGAGGATATAAAAAGAGAGGATGCCAAAGAAAATGTATGAAATGAAGTATGTATGAAAAAAGATCGGAAGGGGGCCAAGAGAGAGATAGGAGAAGTAGATAACAGAAAGTGTGCAAGTGAGAGAAGAAGAATTGAAGAAATTAGAGGAAGATGGAGGCAATTTACTAAACTGACCTGGCCACAGGCTGGAAACAGTTGTTGATGATGATGATGATGATGATGATGATGAAACTACACTATTTTAAACCCATTTTAACAGGTAATATTTAGAAGCATAAGATTTTCCGAGACTTCAATGACTCTTTATGTGTCAGTCGTCAGTAACCTGAGATAATTGTGCTCACCACAAAGGTAGCTTTCCAGGAACATTGCGCTTAGCTAATGTATTTATGCTGAGATCTGCTATACCAGTTTTTTGCAAACTTTTAAATTTCACATTACACCTTAACCCTTAACAAGCCTACCTTCTTTTTTTTTTTGTGGCACAGAGTTTTGTTTTGTGTACACATCGCAGCAGAAAATTGACTATGCGCCCGGTTCAATGGATAAACAGTTAGTAAGAATTAGGAAAGTATAAAATAATTTTTTCCTAAAGTACCTTCAAAGGTACCCACACTTAAAAGTTACAGTTCTTTTTCCATGCTTCTTTAAGATTTGGAAATATTTGAACCAAATAATTAGTAATTTGGGTACAATAACTCTATAACTTTGTGTGAAGTCATATATGAAAAATATTAGTAACTAAGAAATGTAAATGACGTACAACAATCACTTGCACCAACTTAATTTGTATTATTATTTAACAGTGACGCATGGCGCTCCTGGGTGTGGCCGCACAGCATACCCAATATGACACTGTGGTACACCAGTGTGCCACAAAACACAACGCTACGCAACCAAAATCCTCCTCTCATTTCCTCTAGACCACATATTAAATTAAGATTTGATAAAGTTTGACCACATGGTAAAAAAAAACAAGCATGCAAACCAAAAGGGCACCCACGAGCATATTTCAAACTGCACCAGAATTGTTATAAGTGAAGAACATCCACTCATGTGTATTTTAATGTAATGCAAGAACGGGGTTTGAAGAAGTCGGAGAAAACATGTAAAATATCATAAACTCACATTTGAGCCATATAATAAAACTGTGTTGTACATTTTATTGGAAGAACAAAATTTAAAACCATGAATTTCTGGGGAGAATTTGTTTTATGTTTGATAACTGCTATATGTAGCTATAATGTGTTGTTCATGATTTTCATCCAACATGAGTCACCAAACCGCCAATATGTAATTTCATCTAACTTTCCCGAATAGCTTGGCCTACCCTCATGTTATGGTACAGAATCAACAATAAGCTATTTAAACAATAACATATTCTAGGTATACATTGCGCAAATAACCTTTTTGTCTCCTTCTTTAAACAAATCAATAAGGTAAATTGTCATTGATATTGAAGGCACCATGTCAGTCATGCAAACCTTAGGGATGGGGAAAAAACCAGCACCAATTAAAACATAAAATTAGAAAAGAGTAATAAAAATATCAGGTTAATGCACTAGTTATAGAAAATATATAAAAAATGTTATGGAGGTTATTTCAATTTGTCACAACAAGTATAGTTTGAGCATTTACAGATATTGGACCACAAAGATTTTTCGTTGGAAACATTCATTAATTAATTTTAAAATAAAACAATTCGCTGTAGATTTTGCATGATTTACCTAAACCAAATATAATTAGAGTAGAGTGAGGGAAACCCTTTGAAATGTCGCAGAGCACGTACAATTGGTGAGTTAAGAGTTCTGTTCATCAAAATATTTGTGATTGATCCCCACCATACAAAAATTGATGGGTGATGAATAGTTACTGGTCTCCTAGTTGCTCCGCTGGGTGGTTCCCGTCTTCCTGGAATGTATGTGATCAGTAATGCTATGATGAGTTACCACTTGGGGTGTATTTCTTTGAACACCCAGTGCTGGTAGCTATTGACAGTATCGCAGGGCATGAGGGACAGCTGCGCTGTTTGCGGGTGAAGAGCCACACACTTCTTGTGAGTCTGATGGTATAACGTTTGCGTCGTCTGAAATAAACATTTAATGTTGTTTGCTTACTCACGTAACCACAAGAATAAAAAAAACACACTCAATAATATAAAATTATGAATGAATAAGTTTAAGGGTATGTGAAGCTTTGAGAAAAATATCAGCTTTGACTTTGATTCAAGGAAAAAAAAAGCTTTAGCTATTATGATCGCTTCGCCAGTAAAAAGATTGTCAGCTAAAATACCAAATTTGTTTTCAATTATTACCATTCTGAGCTGTCATGTACACTTAATTTGCTTTCAAAGGTATCAGTCTGTACTTGATGGATTACACTATGGGTCTGTCTTATAAGCTAAAGCATAGCTGAAACATGGAAGGTAAGCTTGCTGCCTTTCAGGGTGAAATAAAAGAATCTGATGATTTTTTAGAACCATATTTACTACCTGTTGAATATATACACCTATGCACTAATTACATTAATATGTTAGGGATGAGGAAGGTTGAATTTTATAACAAGTGTACCCACATTTGCATAGAGTGAAAAACCATTAAGTACACCCCCTTCCCCCAACCCTCAGTACACTCCAACAGGATTCAAACCCCAATCTCCTTATCATTGTCGGTCTAGTCTATTGCGAGGGTGACACCTTAGACCATGCGGATTTGAAGTAATTGAATTTCATGTTGTACTAGTAACTTAACTTATTAAATTATAATGAAATATTTCAAACAATTTTACAATAAAACATACTCAAATATTTTTGGTGTGTAAAGTAATTGGAGTGTGCGAAGTCCATTTTTTCAATTCTAAGTGAAGTTGAATTAAAATAATATATTATTTTTTGCATAACTATGTAAATTTAGGTAATAAATATAATTTATAAAATTATATATCCAAAATATGGTTAATATAGTAATATTTTATTATAATAAATTATGTTACTAAAATGTAATATATTTTCATATTTTTTTACAATAACACTAATTTTTAATGGAAATAATGGCAAAAGCAAGTGTGTTTTAACTTTAAATATAATTTCTTTTTTTTTTGCGAAAATTCATAATTGTCGAATCTAGAATTTTACCCTCGAATACAAGTCAAAACAAATAAATATTCAAAGCAAAATCGAAGTTTTTGAAGAGTTGTGCCACCCTTGTAAAGTAGTATAAATGGTGTAGTTTAAAGCATAAAACAATTAACAAAAATAGTCAAACTTTGATTCGGCTTTGAGGACATTTCATATATTCGAATCGGCGTTGTTTTGAATTGACGAAGCGGACCATGAACACCCTTAAAGAAGTTTAAAGAACTTTGTTAAATAGTTTATACATGAAAAAAACCCAATCCAAACAGGTTAAAATCAATGTAATTATTATTATCCAATAGCTCAGTTGGGTTTACCTCATCATATTGCCAGGGCCCATCGACAGTTCCCAGACGACAAAATACCAACTTCAGTCCTTGAGAGTCAGCCTCTATGCATCTCTCACCCACACCCAACTGACCCTTGGAATTTAGACGCATAAGCTGCAATCAGGACAGAAATATACACTTATAGGGAAAACTATAGTAGGATTGAAGTAGAAAACAACTCTAATAAAACTTAACCTTTTTTTTGTGATCAACATAAATAACATGTTACTGTATTATTAATGTTACTCTATTGGTATCAATAATATCTATCAAATATGATAGCTACAGATCACATGATTTGGCGCATGAATACATGAAAGTAGATTTAGTAACTTTTCTAGCTGTCAGATAAAGTTATTCCTATGAAAATTGGACTAAATATTCTTGTTGCAAGATGTATACACTTACCAGAGAAATGAAGGTATTGAAGTTCACAATTAAAATGCACAACCAAATATATCATAGTAATATTTGGGGCACATCAGACTCCTTTTTCAGCAGAAGAGAGTAAAACTTGGCCTTTTGTGCCTCGAAAATTATTGTATTATGTTTTAATTATGAACTTTGAGACCTTAATTTTCCTGGTAAGTAAGTAAGCACTTTCATCCTCCTTTCAATATTCCAATGTTACAGACGTTAATAGATCGTGTGGTGTGTATCAGACTTAAATGAGAAAAGTGTCTTTAGAATCGTAGAGATCAGAAGTGAAAATAGAGATATAGTTTTGAATACATGTAAGCATTTTTGAATTGCATAATTAGTAGGGTCCCCATATCCGCCGATTCAGTGTTCGCGGTTTACCGCTGCCCAATTTTATTTATTTTTAATCAAAGACAAATAGTTTTATAAGTTTCAAACAACTCGTCAAGCAAGAACCGGCCATACTATCGGCAGCACAAACGTGCCTCTCTGGGGATTGTGCTATAATATCACAGTCATCATTTGCATCATCGTCAGTAATCATCACAACAAGAAGAATGGAGAATAGTATATAAGCCTACAATGTAGTGCACAGTCATAATCATCATCATCATCAACTGTTTCCAGCCTGTGGTTGGGACAGTTTAGTAAAATGCCTCCATCTTCCTCTTTCCTTCCACCACACTTCCTCCTTTAATTGCTTCCATTCTTCTCCTCTCACTTGAGCACTTTCTGTTATCTCCCATCTCTTTCTTGGCCTCCCCTGCGGTCTTTTTCCCACATACTTCATTTTCAACATTTTCTTTGGCATCATCTCTTTTTCTATCCTCATTACATGTCCATACCATCTCAGCCTTGTTTCCTCTATTATCTCATGTACTCCCTGGACAGTACACATTATTATTACTTTATTTAATGTTGGGTAATGTCTTACTGTTAATAATTTATCAACTAAACTTTACTGTATTTATGTAACCGTGGTAGATCTAGGAACATATTACCCACAGATATGGGGGCCCTACTGTATACTCAAATAATGAATTTCATACAAGCGTTATAGACTTCAGAGTCTTTTAAGATTTTAGAACACCATCACTATAATCACTTTCTTTGATGACATTCCTCATATGCGACCAACCCGTTGATATTCATAAACGCACATCTTTTGACATAATATTCCTCATAGTTGACCAACCCGTTGATATTCATAAACGCACATCTTTTGACATAATATTCCTCATAGTTGACCAACCCGTAGATATTCATAAACGCACATCTTTTGACATAATATTCTTCATAGTTGACCAACCCGTTGATATTCATAAACGTACATCTTTTGATATAATACTCCTCATAGTTGACCAACCCGTTGATATTCATAAACGCACATCTTTTGATATAATACTCCTCATAGTTTACCAACCCGGTGATATTTATTATTTTGACATAAATCTATATTTTATTAGGATGTAAACCAAAAATATATTTTTTTCATCCATTACAGTTTCCAGCCTATGGCCTAGGTCAGTTTTTTATTCAAGACATATTTTTCCACCACCGGCTTGCCAGGCTTGTCATAGCTTCATATGTCTTATAATCTAACTTAAGACTAGGACAAGCACAACATCCAGTACCTGGCTGTTAATTTATCAATGTTAAAGGGTAAACCCATATTTTCATCAATGATACATGTTTTGGCCATGCCGGGAATCAAACCCGGGGCCCTTAGCTCAGTAGACAGACACGCTACCGACTGAGCTTAAGGTGTCGGACCAATGAATGTATTCTATAATTTAAAAAAATGTAATTGGGATTTTGATAGCCTAAGAAATTCTATAAATCTGAACAAACAGAACATCCAGTCCCCGCCTGTTAATACATAGTTGTGAAAGGGAGAAACCTACATTTGTCAATTTCAAGCTAATTTAAAAAAGTATTTATCTAAAATAATTAACAGACCAGCACCAATATTTTGTACCCATATACCAATTAATTTGTGGAAAAAAGAAGAGTGAAAAAAAAGTGTGAATCAAAAGAAACACCATAACATGCCCCTAAATAGTCGTAGCTTTGTTAAAGCTCAAAGCACAGTTGTGCAGTGTTAGAAAAAAACAACAGAAGGTAGCTTTTTTTTTACACATGGACATTGGATGTAAGAGAGACAATGAAAGTGAAGGTCGTGTGAATAAAGTTTGTGAGGAGCATGTTAACTGTCACAAGTAAAAAGAAGATTAGGAAGGAAGTTATCCAGGAAAGAGTGGGGGTACAGGGAGTACACGAGATAATGGAGGAAGTAAGGCTTAGTTGGTATGGGCATGTAATGAGGATGGAAAAAGAAAGGACGCTGAAGAAAATGATGGAGATAAGTATGTACAAAAAAGACCGCAAAAAAAGAGATGGGAAAAGCAGATATCAGAGAATGTGCAAGTAAAAGGAGAAGAATAGAAGAAAATAAAGAAGGAAGCCTGATGGAAGGACAGAGGAAGATGGAGGCATTTCAGTGAACTTTCCCATCACAGACTTGTGAACTTTAAGATCTGAGTTTTTCCAGTTAATGTGTAGGCTTCACCCTTCTATTCTATTTTCAATGCTTTAATTTTGAGAGAGAAAAAAAAGTTGTTTTGTAGTTTTAGTATGCAAAAGCTAAAGAATAAAGTAGAAAGTGTTGATGCTGTGAAATTAAATTGCTTTGCAATTCCCGGATTATTCTCCCTTTTGTTTCTCTACTTTACTCAAAAGATTAACTATAATCTCGGGGACAAATCACTACTAGCTGATTTTATTTTTAAGGTGCATAAACCATATTTATAGATACATGATTCTATTAAATAAAAATAAATATGGTATCAGTCATGCCAGTTTAAGATATAAAACATATTTTTCAATAAGTTATGCAAAATTATTCTTCACAATATTTAGTTTTCAAAAACAATTTTTTTTTTTACATCGACGTGGTTACCTGGTTATTGCCGAAACCATGGCAGTGAGCTGTTCCCATATAAGTCGGAGCCCCATGACCCATAGTATCCAAGCAGGTCTCGCTTGCTACGTTGCGTAACTATTTAGGAAAGACAGAGAAAAAAAGATAAGAGGTAAAACCATGCCGGGGAAAATGAAAGCAAGGCATCTTTACCTGGCCGACGTCTTGAGTGCCGCCATCTGTTAAACATTTAAACATGTTTATGAACGCCGGGGCCTCTTGGCCCATCGTGTCCCAGCACGAGCTAGTGTTGGCAGCACTGCGGAGCTAAACAAGAACATAGGTCACCCTTCAAGGCACCTCTAAGATTGGATTTAGAATGTAACAAGTTTGCAGAGGATTCTCGAGGAAATGGTGACTATTATGAAGAACAAAGAAGAGATGATATATATGGCAGCTAGCTGGAGCTTCTTTATTACAAACATTGGCTGAAAGTTATTAATGTCAACAGATTTTTAAATAATTATTATTTGCTTACTAATAATATATTAACAATAAAAAAGTGTTACTAAACGAGTCTATTAATACTTCCATAAGGATTACTGTATGATTGGCGTTTTCACAGTTTATTGAAAAAACAAAATATATTAATGTTTTATGTTTCACAGTTGTGGCAGCAAGAGTTATTATAATACATGAAATAATGAATTAAAAAGTATTATATTCACAAGTGTATAATGTTATAACTGCCCACCAAAAAAAATAATTATAACTTAGATAACTTAGCCATACAAAATTTGAGTTTCAAAGAAAACATTTTTATTTTGTTAACATTTCAAGAATACAACCACAAAATGGCTAGTATGACATCATTATTCGCCCTTATTTCACCTGGTTCACCATCTTGATTTCAGAAGAGNAAATAATTTTTAAGCGAATCACAGACAATGTTTCCACAAAAAAAACAAAAAAAAACATCAATATGATTATTTTGATAAGTTTGTGTTTTAATAATGTATAAACTGTTAATGATTAAAAACAAATTGTATGTGTGAATGCTTTGACTGCCAAAAGTAACAACCAATCAACATTCGGATTTGCAGATATGTATGGTAACTTTTATTAGCTGTCCCTTCCTGTTGGAGATGTCCTATAGTTTAGGCTACCTATTTGTTTAATGTTATTTGTTTTAATAAAAAATTTTTACAGAATTAATGCAATAATAATATAGTAGTGCTAAAAGTATCTTTTATAGTAATTTTTGATTCATTCAAACATTGCCTACTCTTTCAGAACATGAAGGTTAAATCAACCCAAAAGTATTTTATAATTAGTAAAAAAGAGTTTAAGTTACAGATACTTAAGACAGTAGGTAAGACTTTTAATTTGTTTCATTTAATTTATTTGAGGTATTTAACATACACTTTCTGAACTGATTTATTACATCAGTACACGACTTATAAACTAACTTAAATCTAGAACGAACACAACATCCTGTCCCCGCCTGTTAATACATCCCTGTGTAAGGGGTAAACCTACATTTCACCAATGAAAAGTTTTTCAGCCATGTCAGGAATCAAACCCAGGACCTTTAGCTCAGTAGAGAGATATGTCACTACCGAGCTAAGGTATCAAACAAGGCTTTGTTTGATCAAAGAAACAATATGTATAGGAACGGATTAAGTTTTAAGAAAAACACTGATATTTAATGTATGGGAGAATGGAAAAATATCAAGGGGGAAGGGGGGGGGGGACCCACATGGTTGGGATTAGACTCGGGCCCTTTGAGTTAGAGAATATTAACTAACAATAATATTATGGCTGCTAGGAGATAGACATTTTTTAATTTTAGTATATTTAAAGATGTGTTCATATACTTAAACTAAGAGTTATTAATGATTTAGTCTAAGGGATAAAGGATAAGGAGGAAAGCTTATAGAAATGCACCCACAATAGTGCGAGGAGAGGACGATAATTTTTTTTAACTGCCTCCCAATGAACAGTATGTTTAACCTAAAAGGTAGCAGTCTACCTTGAACAGTTACAATATGGCTTTATATTAAAATCTGCACCATAGTGTAACAGGTCAATGTAAGCTTTCTTTGTTTCAGGGTAAACGGAATGTACTTGGCCTGTATTCAACACCTTACTATGGCAAGCCAACACACTGTGAGAACTACACTATAGACCACATTATTGGCTGTTTTTTTGTTTTAGCCGTATGTTTTTTATAAATATTTATTGAATTTTTAAAAATAACACACAATAAACAATGTTTTCATCATTTTTAATAATTAGAAAATTCCTTTTTCGTTTCTTTAAGATTTTTCATTGTGTTCCCTAAACCATGAAATAGAAACAGTAGAAGCCGATTGATTGCGTTTTTTCTATAACCGCGTCTTACTACCTGTTCAGATTATATGCATATATGATCATTACGCTAATGAAATAGGGATGAGCGAGGAAACATTTTTAGAGCTAATCTACCCGCATTTACATGGAAGGAGAGTGGAAAACCATTTAGAAAAAACTCACCCTCAATAGACCCAACTGGAATTAGAACCCTGATCGCCTTGTCATCACCAAGCCAGTCCAACACAAGAGTGACACCTTAGATCGTTCGGCCACTTAAGCGGATCTTGATCAATTTTTAAAGACTTCACAAAAATAGCTAATCATTGTAAAAACCTACCTCTCCCCAATGGATGTTGGGTGGCAGCTCCGGGTACTTCTCAAAAACGTCGTAGGCCACATTATCCATAAACCACTGAAAGCTGCGGCAGTGAAGCTTTTGTTTCAAGGCCAGTTGACTCGTGATGTTACCCATGTCTAGAAACCTTGCTAAAGGTTCGCGGGTGTAGAAATACTCCTTAAACTTGTCATCAAACCATGTCTCGATCACCCGCTTGTAGTTCTACAGCAAACAATATTATATTTACATCATTAATATAACATTAAAAATAAATGTTATATTTTTAATTTAACTATAGTTATTTTAGGTAGGTATCACACACAAATTTGACCATAAATAATTTAAATTAGTGTTCAGAAATCAGCATTTTTTTTTAAATGGAAGAAGTTACAAGATATACCCGAACGTACCAATCATACATTCTTTCCGTGGAGGCTCTTTCCATGTCCCGATGAGATGAGTTGATGGTGATGGTGAATATCGAAGTGTGGAACCAGTAAGAAACATTTAATCTAATCTAAGCCTAATAAGACCCTAGTGACAAATGGAATAGTTCCCCTTTCGATAAAAAAAAAACCCATTCTATCAGCTGGGAATCAAACCAAGAGACCCTGGGTTGGTAGCCAGATGCGCTGACCACTATACCATAGGGTTGGTTAAGAAAGAGGGTTGTGAACAAATAAAAGTGAAAAACACAATAAAAAGAATGACACAGTTCACACTTTACACTGTTGTCACTGTACAAAGAGATAATAACCCCCCCCCTCCAAAAGAAAATCACTTTTAGGAAGTTGAGTGTAGAGTTTCACACTCCCTTCTGCAGTGTCTCGATATAATGAAACTTTGATCAGGGGATGAGTTGATAATTAACATTTTATTTCAAGGGCTTTTATTTACCCCTTTGAGTATAGTGCAAGGTGTGAATTGCATTCTTCTTTCTACCTCTTTGGAGGCTCTTAAGAGCATAAAGAAACCGGTGCACTACTCACAATGGTGATAAGAGGGCCCTTCTTCTTCTGAGCGAGTTTCCCGAAAGTGTATGGCATGAACCCTCTGTAGACGTGGCCCACCCGGGAGCAAGGGACCCACTCGATGCTGCCACCACATTGCCAGATCTATAATCCAAAACAAGACTGACTTATTCAACATCAACATGTTTTAGTGTCAACATTACAGTATAGAAGTCACAATTCCTGTTTTACTTGATTCTCACCTCAACATTTAGAATTAAAATCCTTTTCCATAGATTAGCGGTTCACCAAGTCTACTTTTTCAATTGAAAGAGAACTCAAACCAAATAATGTATATGAAATATTCTCATAGCCGAACAAAAGTTCAAATAATTTTTGTTAGTTTTTTTTATTTAGCTTTTATTTAGTCTAACTACTCGTTCAGGTTATACACTTGAGTACTAATTATTCTAATGGGCTAGGAATTGGGAAGGTAGAATATAGAGGAAGTAAACCTGCATTTGAGTGGAGGGAGAATGGAAAATCATTTATGAAAAACCACCCCCAGTTCACCTGACCAAGATTCGAACCTCGATATCCTCGTCCTCGGCAGTTAAGCTCAACAAAAAACTAGGGACTTAGCCAACTACGCCAAAGAGGCGGATTTTTGTTAGTTGTTTTATGCTTTTAAGAATGTTATATTGTGGTTATTTATGTAATTTTATACACTACAATCACTTGGAAAATGTTTTATTGCACAATTATTATTATTATTAGCATTGCATCTTACTATCCGTTCGGGTTATACACATTTACACCAATATGTAAAGGTAGGGCGATCGTGAGACCACGGTGGAGGCCTGGCATTCCACACATTCACAAGTTGTGATTAATACACGTTTTGTCAGGGGTGAAGGAAGGGTTTGGCCATCAAATAAATTTGTTCCGGGACCGAGAATTGAATTCCGGACCCTCAGCACAGAAGTCCGACACCTTACTTATAGACCGCCAAGCCACCTATTTTTGCAAAATTGTTTGTAATATTTTATTCTATAATGATAAATCATGTTATTCTCAAGTCAATTACTTCAATTTTTTTCATACAAATATTAGTTTGTAATGTATATAACACCACAGCATGACAAAATCATTGAACATAAATTAATGATATAACTCTATAAGGAAAACCTCTTTTCGCTTTATGAGGTAATTGTATTATATTTGGAAGATGGTATATGAAAGGTGGATAGAAACATATAATAAAAGGGGGACGAACACAATATGGCCTTTACAATGAAAAGAAGAACACAGTTCACACTTTACACTGCTGCCAATGGACAAAGAGGTAATGGTTGCCTCTTAAAGAAAATTGATCCCGAGATTGGGCAGTGACGATCAATGAAAAATTACAACTTTGAAAACTACTTGTTTGATAAATACCTGAACTTCCATTTACTAGGAATTTAAGTATCAAAAATCATGACATTACAATTGATTCTTGATTCATTCATTATCAGTATAAGTCGAGGTAACAGTGAATTGAGTTTAACATCCTTAATTACTAGGTATGAAGAATATAAGCAGGGTCCAAATAGTACATAAAAATGAACTTAAAAGGTTTTATGGCCTGAGAAGCACTAACAATCCAAAGTTATTCTGCTAATTATCTTGTTGGTGGCCTGGGGGTCTAGGGGTAAGGTGTCGGACTTCTGTGCTGGGGTCCGCGGTTCAATCCTTGGTCCCGACACAGATTTATCTGATTACCAAATCCTTTCTTCACATCTGACAAGACGTGTATTAATCACAACTTGTGAATGTGTGGCATGCCAGGCCTTCACCATGGTTCAGATTCCATGTTAAACTGTAGGTCCTCCATTTCATCTCGCAATCACCCTACCATTACACATTAGCTTAAGTGCATATAACCCAAAGGGGTAGTAAGACGCTAATAATAGTAATAAGTATTATTATTATTATTATCTTATTCTCTTTCTACAGTTTATATTTATTATTTTGTTTCTAGTGTTAAAAGACTGGTGAATGTATGTTGTGGTTCTATTTATAAAAATAGCTGTGTTGACTGATCTTGATATACCTTGAATGAGAGCTCAAAATTCTCTCCTCCCCAAACTAGGAGACCAGGATCGTAAGCACCAATAGACAAGAAGTATTTTCTGTCGATGGCAAACAAACCTCCGGCGTGTGTTGGGGATCTGAAAATAAAACGGATGAAATGCAACTTTTGTCAATTCTTGTAGTGGCTTTTAAAAGGAGTGACGCACGAGTTGTAATTTACATTCTTGAAATGTATCCTGAAGCTACTTTCCTGTTGTAAATTGAAGTACTCACTTGTAAGGTTCGCTGTAATGTTTCCTTGTTTTAGATTCTTTGGCTGGCACTTCATTCTCTTTGTACAACATTCCCCACTCAAATATCCCACGGTAATGGTGGCCATCTTGGTACACTGGTCGATATTCAAATGTCTTGTGATCTATCCCATCTATTACTGGGACGGTCATTATCGTTCTAAAGAAAGAATATAAATCAATATGAGTTTCACTGTTTACATATGTGTTTCATTTCATTGAAAAATGACACTCAGCCATGGGAATCGAACTTGGGACCTTTGGCTTTTCACGCCAATGCTTTGCCACGAGGCTATCTAGGAGTCGTCCTGTGCTCAGGGTCACTTTTCACTCATAATTTAAGGAAGAGTCTGTGAAGGTCATGCAGATTCTATATCTCCTTAATAAAACTTTAAACTAAAGCAACCGGCAACTCAGAGTCGGCTTTATGCTGGGTTGGCGGTAACCGCAATAAGCTGAAATTATTAACTTAAGTATGGATAATTATAGTTTAGAACCAAAAATGCATATTACCAGACCACCACATTCACCCAATAATTAAAGGATGGTTGTTGAAGGTCACCCAGGGTTATTTAAAAAAGCCCAACCCTGTTGGATTATAATGGAGTATAATTGAGTTTTTTGTGTGTTTTTTTTGTTTAGTTTCATTCATAATGTATGCTATCTGATTTAATCAATCAATAAAATATGATTATTATTTTGGATCATGTAAAACATTTTAGTATAGTAAGTAACAGAGTAATAAGATACATAATAAAGGAAAACAGTAAATGCAACAATGTCATTCTTGACAACAATAATATTAAGAAATACAAACAATAGACAATTGTATACAAAATAATTTAAAAGGCTATATGTTTTATTTAATCATGGATGTAAAAGCTATGGTACTCAAATGAAACTGTTTTAAGTTTAAATTGAATGTGTATTTTCTTAAGTAGTCAATGACTTTTGTTTAATCCAGGCATATGTTATGTTTAATTAAATCTATAATCTATTTATTACATATTTATTTAAAGTAATTAATCATATTTTAATTATTAATAAGGAAATAGGCTAACCATTTTCAAAAATCAATCAGACAAATTGATTTGTATTAAAAATATAATAATTGTTTTTATTAATAACACCCAGTTCGTGTTTTTTTTTTTTTTTTTTTTTTTT
>CABFOV010001786.1:41828-52722 GCA_902141375.1 Timema poppense | reverse complement strand
TTTGCTCGGTTATGTTATAACAACCCTGAAGTCACCTGTCTCTGTATATGGGTGCTAGTAGAGGCGGAAGCCAGTTGCTGTTGACTTCACAATGAGCATCCAAAAAAAGGATGATCTCGCCTCTCGCCTCCTGAGCACCAAATGAGCGAGTCCTGATGAGTCCTTCCCTCTCCTTATTCCTTACCAGCCGCACCTTGCCGTCAAACTTGGTGATGTAGTTCTCAAGCTTTGTCTTCAGATCGTCTGCAAACAGGAGAAGAGGGAACTCATTACGGATTGGTTTACAGTTTACATGACGTAAAGGTATTTCTCTTTAATTTGATCAAAACAATTTGTAATGGTAGCAACACAGATCGATTCTTTTTGGTATTAAAGTAATCAGGTAATGATCTTGATATTAATACTTTGTATTTCTCAATTCTCTGCTCTCATATTTCAGAAAATGAAAATTCTGGCATTTAAGAGAAACAGGAACATTAAAAATGGTGTGTCTTTTGTAAAGTTCCAATTCAGTATCGGAAAATTGAAAAATGTACTCAATATGGCTCTTGTGTTTTAGTGATCTTGTACCGATCAAACCTTGATTTTTTAGATTGTTTAGTTAAAGTTTTTTTAATATTTACATTGTTTTTTCAAATACATTAAAGTACAATATACAAATAAATAGTTTTTAATGAGGTAGGCTGGACAAGAAAAGCTTGAACTTGTAAATATCGAGAAATCTTGAATTGAATAGTAAAGATTACAATCTAAAAAACTTAATTAAGAAAAACTGGGAATCGTAACATCTCTACTAACATTGTATTTCAGATGGTATTTTTTAGCATGTCATGAAATTTGTGTAACTCTTATGATTATGAATCCTGAACATTTCGTCATTTTGTACAATCCTGGATCAATTGCCAATCAGCTAAGCAAGAAATGTTTTACAGCTCTAAGTGCAGTATTACAATGTCATATTTCTTTGATAAAAGATTTGACGCTCTCTTTGATAAAAGATGTGCACTACATAACATTTCTTTCAAAGTTTCTACGGTATATGTTATGACAAAAATGGACCCCGATGGCTTAATTTCATGACCGGCAAATGTTATAATCTCGTTGTTGCTTAAAACGAAAAAAAAACTTTTGAAAAGAGTGTGGCTTCGACCATGGATTAGTAGACGAAATGAATGAGGAATTAACACCTTCCTGCTAAAAGAACTTCAAATTGAAAATTTGAAACGTATCAAAAATATTTACAAATGGAATCAGAAACTTTAATTTACACATGTACCATTCAAAATGCATAATTTTATTTTTTACTCCCTCGCAAATACAGTTTAATCTTTCAATTTCCATTTTCTTTAATCAAACATTAGTGTATGTTTTAAAGAACAAATCTTTGATAAATGATTTGTAAAAATATTTTCTTTTATAAAATATATTTGATGATTGGTCAAAGTCTCACTACATTTCTGTGAGTAAAGATCATTTATCAAAGAAATATGAGATAATAATAGCGCTCTTAACAAAACCATATATCTAGAGTGTATAATATGAACTGACCCTTGTCACTAAAGTCATCTACCAGGAGCACCTCCTCCAGAAACTGAGCCGGAGATCTATTGATGACACTATGGACAGTCCTCATGAGTGTAGACCAGCCCTCGTTATGAAACACGATAATCACACTCACTCGAGGTAGATCCTTGGGGTAGTCCCAATGCTTGCACCTTCAAAGACAAATACAGAGATGTCTGTGAATTTGAAAGTTTCTACTTGTGGCACCTGCATTTTATAACTTGTTTACATCGCATGCACTACTGTTGTGTGAATTGTTTGCTTGTACCACCCCTGTTACAGGCCAATTTTCACATGAAAGGCTTTTGATAAAATACAAACATATTCTTGAGGCCAAAAGTGATAACATTTTATTATTTTATTAATGTTATTTCATAGCTATTTATACTATTTATCAAAAGTGACAGCTAATTATTATTAGCACCATGTCTTACTACCCGTTCGGGTTATACGCACTTACGCTAATGTGCAATGGTAGGGTGATTGTGAGATGAAATGGAGGACCTAAGTTTAACGTGGAATCCGAACCACGGTGGAGGCCTGGCATTCCCCACATTCACAAGATGTCTTGTCAGAGGTGAAGGAAGGGTTTGGTAATCAGAGAAAAATCTGTGCCGGGACCGAGGATTGAACCCCGGCCGCCAGCATAGAAGTCTGACACCTTACCCCTAGACCGCCAGGCCACCTACAAGTGACAGCTAATTATCACATGACTTGACGTATGAATATGTGAAAGTAAATCTAATAGCTTTTCTAGCTGTCAGTAAAGGCTCTACCCTTGAAAATTGGAATAAGTACAATTTTATATATATCTTAATTAATTGCTATTATAATTGTGTTTAGTTCGGTAACCTGTTTTTATTTTTTTAAGAGATTAGGTTTTTTTCAATAAATCGGTCTGTCTTGAAGAATATTTTGTGAGCCTGTAATTTGCATTATTCTCTTTAATTATGAACTGATTAATGTTGACAATTAGAAATGTGGTACTCAATAACACAAGTAAAATCACTACCGGCATAAAAAAAAGTTTTCTAAAAGGTGTCCAAACTAACCATGTGCATGCACACACACACACACACACAAATAAATATAATAGGGAAGGCTCCTAAGAATCTTCTAATAACCAAACCCCTCACACCTTTGAAGATATTTATTATGAATTATGAATACACATTATAGCTAAAACAATTATTATGACCATTTAGTTTTGAATTCTATTTTCTATAACCAGTGAATCAATGTGAACATGATCACAATTGAAGAAAAAATATCACACCCATGTGACAAAATTAATATTTCATTAAAAGGTGAAATGAAGATTCAAAATTGAGAAAAAGTGAACTTGACTTATCTCTAAAAATAAATAAGAATAAAAAAAAGAAACTGATTAATTTGTGCCTTGATTAATATTTAATTAGCATTCCCTAAAAATGTTTATGCTTTTCCCTCATGTGAGAGGAAATCTTCAACACATTACACCAAACATTCACTATTGAACATTGCATTAAGTCATTGTCAAAACAATCCCTACTGTCAACGTACTCTGGTAGTCTCGTGTCGGGGATGTGTCGATCTAGAGAGATCTCGTTCGAACACGCCATGTTCATGCCGTACTCGGACTGTGACTGCGCTGCATCGTTCTGTTGATCGTCTCGCATGTTGTGGGGCTTACCGCCCTCCCCAGGCCCCGTTCCCACCACGACATCCTGGGGTTCAAAATTACCCAAACCTTCCACCAGTACAGGGCGCTGAAAAGACATACGTTTTGGTTTGGGTCTGGTTTAACTTTGACACACTGCACAAGTTTGTTCGTTAGTGTGTGTGAAAAGGTTTGGGGATGAGGAAGTAAATTAGAGTAGGGGTAAAGGGAGAGGTAGATTGTGAAAGGAAGTTGATGAGGGAAAGAGAGGAATAAAATTGGGGGAGGGTAAGGTGTAAAGAGAGGAGAGAAAATAATTGAAAAGGGGAAAGGAAATTTAGGGGGAAAGGCAAAATGGGGTTTGATAGCGTTAAGGAAGAGAAGAAAAGAAAATTGTGTCTAGTAAAGGGTGAGAGTGGAAAGAAATTGGGGTTGGGTAAATTAGGTGGTTTGGAGAGGGGTTGGGGTTAAACAATCCGCTTCTGAAAATTAACTTTAGGAGAAGTATAGATTATTTGGCACTTAAAAAAAAACTAATGTTTAGGGGCTTGAACAGGGAGATAAATATATCATCGTTCAGCCTATATACTTTAAATATTGTATTTTTTACTATGTAAGCTCTTCAAACACAAGATAACCTTCTTACTATAAACCTACCTTATAGAGAGATGGTACAGAACAAAATATTTCTTGAACTAAACATTTTTTCAAAAGTAAACACACACACAGATTTCCAATAACTAAAAGTCTGATACATTTCATATGAAAAAGGAATATTGAATACAATACAAGTAAGTATTTGATGTGATTCATAGTTAGTTTTATTTATTTAGAGCACGACTGGATATTATCACTATTTAACGAGCTTTAACTGCACATTAATGTTCCTACTGGCGAACCGGATCGCCATACTTTATTAAGCACTGCTAGCGAAAGCTTCACGTGGCACTTAAATATTGATAATTAATTCTACACAATGATAATGTGTTGTTGTTATTATTATCATACCAAATGGCTCTCGTCTATTTGATCAACATTTAAATTTATTCCAATGTAATGTATGTGATCAAGTTAGGGAAAATCTATATCGTGAAACATAATAAGTGTAGTGGAATCACTTTCATAAGCCATCAGGAAAAATGGTGATAACTTAAGTAGGTACAAATATTAAAATAAAATCGATACTGTTGAATTGTTCATAGATAATTTTAATTACATTTTAGTGTTCATGTTTCTATCGAAATTTACTTGTGTGATCTTTTTTAGTACCGCGTCTTACTACCAGTTCAGGTTATATGCTTATGCACTTAATGGCTTTACAGATGAGGAGAGCTGTATTCATATAAAGTGTACCCACATTTGCATGGAAGGTGTGTCATTTTGGAAAAAATCGCCCTAAGGACATCTGACCAAGATTTGAACCTCAATCTCCCCGTCATTAGCCATCTAGTCTACTGTGAGAGTAGCGTATTAGATAAAGCGACCACTGAAACAGGTAGGCTACGTATTGTTGTTCAACCTCCTCCCCATAATAATATAATACAATTGAGTGGCATACACATTCAGGCACATGTTGATAGACAGAGACAAAGATAGAGAAAAGAGTTTGTGTGTGAGAATTTTTGTGTGCACATGATATTATAAAAAGTAATTATACAAGTATATGACAAAAAAAAATACAGCTTAAAATAAATATTTAATCAATTAACTGTGATTGATGTTACCTTACCATCACAAGTGTTTAAACTGTATGGTAGCCTATGTATTCGCAATAAATAGGTATGTAATTAAGTTAATGTTTGATGTTTGAAGGACTAGATGTTAAAACTAGGTAGTTGTAAAATGATCTATCTTTGCACAGATACCCCGTTACCATATTCTTCCATTTGACAGTTCCAGTTTAGAGAGTGTAGCCTAAATGAAAGATCCAGCTATGCATTGCCCCGATGGAGAAAATTCACTCCACCCCTTTAATCGCGAATAGTATGTTTATCCATGTAAAAATATGATCTACTTCAGAAGCACAAAAATGTAGGATGACATTACCTCGACACCTCAAATATGATTTAGTGTGAGAGTGATCTTAAAAGGTACTGGGTTTTTAACGGGGAAAGGAGAGGTGGGAGGGGGGGTTGAGGTTCACTCTTTGATGAGTAAAATATAAAATTAGTGGAATATCTACACCTCTTGTGAAAATTCTTATAGTAGAAAGGCAATCTTTTGACTAAATAAGTACAAAAGAGCAAAATATACTATGTATCGGTAGCCTATAATTGTAAAATTAACAAAGTTAGCCTGGGTACCAGTAATTTTACATATATTTTTAAGTTTCATATTCACGCAAAATATTTAAGAGTAGGGCCTAAGTTATTTCCCTTTCAAGATTAACTTACCTTTAGCCTATGTGAAAGTAGATCTAACTTAGTAACTTTTTTCTGTCAAGATATATCCATTTGTACAAAAATAGGATTATTGATATAAATACCTAAAAAGGAAAAATATAGGCCTATTTGTGTGTTTTATGAAAATTGGTCTGTTATTATTACTTATAGCTATAATATTTTGTCATTGTAAGATTTCAGTTACTTCGAAATTGTTTACAGAAATAATTTTGAGTTCAAATGTGTTGTTCCACCCCCTTCTTTATTTCAAAAGAAAATCGAGAGCTTACCTTGCGTGGTGTTGTCCCTCCCAGCTTTTCAAACGACCCTAGAACGTTGCCATCGTCACCCCCGCTGGTTTGTATAAAAATAATATATAGTAGGAACATCACAAAGAAGGCAGCAACAGTGACTTTGAACAGCCGACTTCTCCTGAGTTGTACGATCCTCATTGTGAGTGGTATGACAAGACTTGTACTATCACTGATATCATACACTGCTTAACATGTTCAGGATTCAAAGTTCGGTAACCTGTTGGGAAAGACAAGTTATTTTCGTCTTGTTTTTATAACTATAAACATATAAATTGTAGCCTTACCAGAAGTATTTGGTGATGACTTACCTATCTTACTCGTCAGTAACAGAAACAACAACATTTACTACCCGCCTCGGTGGCATAGTTGGCTAACGCGCTAGTCGTGTTGAGCTCGACTGCTGAGGACAGGGAGATCGAGGTTCGAATCTCGGTCGGGTGAACTGGGGGTGGTTTTTCCTAAATGATTTTCCCCTCTCCCCCCACGCAAATGCGGGTTCACTTCCTCTAATTCAACCTTCCGAATTCCTAATCCATTAGCGTAATTAGTACTTAAAGCGTATAACCCGAATGGGTNTAAATGGTTTTCCACTCTCCCTCCACGCAAATGCGGGTTCACTTCCTCTAATTCAACCTTCCGAATTCCTAATCCATTAGCGTAATTAGTACTTAAAGCGTATAACCCGAATGGGTAGTAAGACGCGATGCTAAATATTATTATTATATTAACAACATTTACTTCTGAACAATAGGTAAGTTATTCTAAGCAACTTACATATTAAAACAATATTGATTGTAACCCAAAAGATGCAAATGCTGTTGATTAGTCGGGGACTAGACCTTTGAGGGATAATAAACTCCCTCCTGGTGATTAAATATGTGAGTCTTTGGTCTAGCTCGAAGGGTTCAGGTGTTCAGAGGTTCGAAGACTTATTATTATTATTATTATTAGCACCGCGTCTTACTACCCGTTCGGGTTATACACACTTACGCTAATGTGTAATGGTAGGGTGATTGTGAGATGAAATTAAGGACCTACAGTTTAACGTGGAATCCGAACCACGGTGGAGACCTGGCATTCCCCACATTCACAAGATGTCTTGTCAGAGGTGGAGGAAGAGTTTGGTAATCAGATAAATATTTGCCGTGACCGAGGATTGAACCCCGGCCGCCAGCACAGAAGTCTGACACCTTACCCCTAGACCGCCAGGTTACCCTCTAAGACTTAATGGTGGAGGCCAGATTTCATGTAACCAACCTAGAAAACCACGGTTGGGGCATCAACATACATAAATGGACCTCCCGGGTATCGACGGACTGGGTTACTCTAACACAGGTTTCTGACACAAGGTCCCACAAAACCATCCCTGACAAGAAACGCTCAAGAGGCGGCAGGCAGCGACACAATCAAATTTGTATTTTCAATGTGTTCTGACAAAAGTGAAGTGACCATTTTTTTTTCCTGTACATTATTGGAGAGAGAGACATTTTAAATCGCTGATGGAAGCTTGATAAGGTATTAGTGATTTAAATGGTATATACTACACCTTTAATGATGTTTTTTTATTCTTGTTAATAGACTGTGTCAATAAATTAAGCATTTAGTAGGATGTGAACGCTTTGTAAACAGAACTGCAAGTACAGATAGACCCAAAAAAAAGTTTAAAAGAAAAAAAAAATGCTGGTATTGATGGTGTGATTTTTTACTAAACTCTTAAGCAATTAACTTAAGTCAAATTGGTGGTCAAATGGTCTAACAAGTCGCTTTCATGTTATTTATATAAAAAGGGGTAAAACAATGTTACTTAACATAAGCCAAATTGGAGAATTTAAAGAGTACATGTAAGGGCATAATAATTATACAATATTAGGAAGAGAAATATAAAGAGAAGGATGGGTAAGAAAGATACTTAATTGTTTAAGAAGATTAAGAGGATAGTTATTCAACTTAATATAATATTAATGTTCTGGTAAGCTATAGATGTTTTTAATGTAGGTTATTTGGAATCAAAGGCAATGACCTCGCACTAGGAATTAGAGATCAATTTTAAATAAGCATTCTTGACAATAAGTTATCAATTGAAATAACTTTAAAATATTTCAGTTTTTTTAAACCACAATTTTACAAGTTTAGAAAAAAAAAGCCGGTTTCAATATTGATATCCATTAATATTGAGGTTATATTTTTTAATAATAAATTATCAATATCACAAACAAAACACAGATTTAAAAATCTAGCCCTAAATGTTTTCTGAATAAAACAATATTATATTGTTAAAAACGTATTCTACCTGTTTAGAGTGAACAAAAAACAATATATTGAACGTGTTAGCAAACAATATAAATGTGACGTGTCGACCTGTCAAAATCTGCTTTACAAAGTACACACCATATGATACCTCATAGATCATGATCCACCCATGTTCCAAGCAAGAGTGGTGGCGTCATGCATCCGTAATTCTTGAGGTCTTTCTAAAGTCACTAACCCTAGACCATATATAACTATATACAGTATATAAAATTTGCTGGAGTTTAAAGATTCTGGTGATTTTAAATAATGTAAACGTTAAAAACTCTTTTGAAATTATTCTAATTCATATTTCTTATGTAGTTTATTAATGACTTAATGCAAGAAGAGTATTGAGGATAAGGAATAAGGAAACCCCAATAATAAGCCAAAAGTTGAAAATTATATAGCTATGGCTGTATTTATTTTCAAGAAGAACTAATAGTAAATAGTGAATAAAGTATAAAACACAATTTCTAGTTTCCCAAAAACAGCGATAATTGAAAATAAATCCATATTAAACAAATTCAAATATACAATATTATGTTTATTGCGTTATAGCTCACAATCTCATAAACACATGGCTTTTATTCCAGACTATTTTTTATTTAGTGATTTTCGTGTTACTGTTTGTGTGATCTGTGGTCTGTGCCAAAATTTAACCATGTCTTTATGTTGATGTTTACAAAAATATTAAATTATTAAGTTTTAAGCCATACGAAGCAATGGTTAGTTTTTATTAGTTAAATAAAAATGTCTTGGTTTATAATTCAATGGGATATTTTTACATCGCCACTATCACTATGTCCCTTGTTGATTGTGGAGCATGTGATTCCAGTGCTTACAGGCAAATAGGATTTAGTACACATACAATTTTTTTTAACATACTATTTTTACTAAAATAACACTACCAGATAACTCATTTAACCACATTTCACACACAAAAGTGAATGATATTGAAATTATAATACTGTTAAGTCCAAGGCTAGGAAATAACACCTATTTCACAGTGTATCAAATTTTCTGACAAGCAAGGTTAAGTTAGTTTGCAATTCCTAACATATAAACAATCATTTTTAAAATATCAAATTATTTATTAAAATATATGTTTATGTGTGTAAAAGAATTGTTTATATGTTATGAAATACAAACTAAACCAAACTTAACTTGTCTGATAAGGCTACATTTATGTGCGTCAAATTTGAGATTTGTGTGAAAAATATTCTAATCTAGGCCTAGTAGGCTCACAAATTAATAATTATTTTATTAACTAAAGGAATTTTTTTAACATTTTTCTTTAAATGTGTCACATGTTATAACAGCATAATATAGCTTATAACATACTATAGTAGTTTTATTTTCGTGAAAATATATGTTTTAAAAATAAATTGTTTGTGTACTAGACCTGATACCCTAACTATTCAAAATTTGAAGTTGTACATTATGTATGTAAACTTCTAGATTATCAAGACCATGTTAAAAATTGTAATATCAAGAGTGCTTCATTTGTCTGGAAAAGTCAGGGAACTTGAAAACTTAAATAGTGTATCATACCTATCCCAAAAATTTTGCATTTTTGATTCAGAAATTTAATAATTTTTGAAAATTGATACCTTGTGAGCAGAGTGCAAATATGGCACAGCAACCTCACATATGTTAGTTTTCCTCGGATTATTACAAATTTCCAAATAATAAAACCTGCATCCGCTATCTTACTCTTATTTTATTCCCATTATATTGTCTTGGTACTATTCTATTAATTTGTTACCTTCACAAAGAACAAACACATCAATAACATTTCTCTGTAAAATATTTAGGCCTACTGCTTCCAATAGCATATTTAAATAATATCCAAACATCCTATATCAACATAACCCTTTATTTGTTAGGCCTAATGTATGAAAGGTTAGGTTTGATTAGGCTGAACTAGCTTATAAACATAATTTATTGATTATTTTTGGAGAATTTATAAGACACAAATTTTAATGTAGGACTCTTTTCATATTCTTACGACAGGTCCATTATTTTTTTGTCAGTGAACTTAGACCGCCAATGCACCTTGTCCTCAGCATCCTCCTTCAACTCCCAGAATGTTCTTCTTTCCCTCAAGTCATCCAATATTTGAATCGTCCTCTTTTTAGTAAGATTAGTAAATTTAACATATTTATGTCAGATTGATTTAAAATAATTAATTGCATATGCTCATGTATCTCATATAGGAATTGTTTTGGGTGGTTTGATAACTTTAATATACTGAGGTTTAAGAGGCTCATTGATTTTATTTTTGGCAAATGGTTTGTGATATCCTCATCCCTAAATCACTAATTAAGTAGGGATCAATCTTTATGAAAAAAATAAAATAAACTTATTTATAACTAGAAAATGTACAAAATAATATCAATAATACAAACAATTTAATATTGATCAATGAATGTTGGTATTTGTAAGAAAATATGTTTCTAGCATTAAGTTAAGAGCGTAAGGGCCTACTAGACCTAAATCACACTTCATTAAAAAATCAATAAAGATCTACACAAGACCTATTTTATTTTGTAGTTTTATCAAACTTTTTACATTATATAATATTCAATTAGCCTAGATTTATTTTATTTCAAATCATGCTCTAGACCAGAGGTTACCATCCTGGTGTTCGCAAACTCTTAAGAGTCCACGATAAATCTTGTGTGTGTGTGTGGGGGGGGGGGGGGGGG
>CABFOV010001786.1:0-41807 GCA_902141375.1 Timema poppense | reverse complement strand
GGCGCCTTGTCATCATCATAATCATCATCATTCCAACTCCAGTTACCCAGGTGTGGTACACATGCGCTCGCTCACCACTACTTCCTGTCATATAATTTTTGTTCTTCAACGTCTTCCCACTTAAACCATATTTTCTACAGCTTTAATCTCACATTTCCCTATCTCACTTCCTTGCCTTTCCCCTAGGTCTCCGGTGCTTGAATTTTGCTGTTGTCCTTGTCTAGTAGGGTACTTGTTTCTAATACATATATAGAAGTGATACAAAGTGAGTATCCTATGAAATAAATTTAATTTTGTTTTTTGTGGTATTTTACTATCTCACAGTAGGTTTTTCACTAGACTGTAAAAAAAAAGTATGCTTTCTGTGTCCTATTAAGTATTTCCTGCTTAACAGTGGCATTGTCCTTTGAATCCCGTGAGAGTTTGTGAACCAAATAATATTTTTAAATTACCATCACATAGGTGAATTCTGAATTAATTTTAAATGTCACTAAAGTACTCCTTAAAACAACCAATTTTTAATAAAAACACAAAATGCTATCTAATTGATATTTATTTTATTAATATGAAATGGATTGCATAAGTTTTTAATCAAACCTTGTGTGGACGAGGGCACCACGGGGGTAGGTGGGGCCTGTGGCAAATTATCATTGGCTTCAGGAAAAGGTTGGAAACCCCTACTCTATTAAACTAAACCTTCTATATTATCAAATATTTTACATTAAATAACATCAACTAAGGAACAAAATCTTATATTATCAGTATTTCTTACTCGAAATTAACTTAACACCATTTCTTTAGCTTAAATGGAAACACTGGTAGTAAAGCCATATTCTAGGACACAGATCAATTAAAGACTTATTCAAAGTACCGGTACTACTTATATCAATTAAAGAAAACACACTCCATGGTGTCAGCTCGTAATTGAACCATAACGACCGAGCAGCTGCTATCTGTTGGGGTGAAGATAATGCCAACTTCTGCGGATAGAGGGTGTCATGTGGTCAGCACAACTTACCATCCGGCCATTAATCTCAGTTTTTTTAGACCGAAGCCACTTCGTTCGTTTGTATTCAAGTAGCTCCTCATTTGTCCTCGCGAGGCTGAGTTGACCCCGTTCCAGACCCGATGTTTCAAGGAAAATATGGAAGCGCTGAAGATCAAACCCAGGACCTCTATCAATTAAAGACTACTCCATATCTATTGCATTAAACAACTACAATTGAAGGGGGTTTTCACGGAAAGACAGCTCGGATGAATTAAAAGACAGGTAGGGGGCGAAGAGGAGGTTTCGGTGGGACATTAAATGTATTAGAGCCATACTTTTCTTTAGCACTTGTTCAGATGAACACAAGCAGTGGGAGAAATATAATCCAAGTGTTAGTGAGCAGTGCCAACACAGGAGCCAAGGGTTTGTGGGATAACACAAATAAGCCTGACCTATGGGCTAGAGAAATTACTTGAAAAACTGGTGGTTGGTCGTACAAGACAAGTCATCCTACCCAACTCAAAGAATATATTGTCTGAAAAACCTGGAAAATTTTATAACAGTAGCAGAGCTACGAACCCGGACCCCCCGCGTCCACGGAGAGGCGCAGGAGGTTGTAATCCTGTGTATTCTGTGATTTTTCTACTAAACTAATGTTTAGAATTTAGATTTGCATTAACTAAAATCTTCAGGCAACATTTTTAACCCATAGTAAAAATCAGCTGTTACTTGTACTTGTGGTTGCTTGTGACATAAGAGTTTTTATTTATACTGCCGACTTATTAGTGTTGGTGTGCTGTAAAATGAAATCTAAAAATGTGTGGCGAGGGGAGTAAAAGGGGCGCAGTGTTTTAAACACTGATGGGGCGCGACCAAACCAAGCTTTGCCACTGTTTTATAACCACCCTGCTTGAAAGTAAGATGTCAACGTGATAATTACCGTATGTAATAAAACGTTGTCAAGTGGACAGTTACAATTTTGAACATCTTAACCTGGTTTTCAGGGGAAATCCAAGAAAACACGGAAAATTGCTGAGAAGAGGTTTGCTCGAATGAAAAAGTTGATAAGTTTGAGTGATTCTAGAATGTAAGTAAAACAAACTTGTTTAAATAAACTTTTGGTTATGGGATTCTTAAAATTTAAGTCCGATTTAATTTTAGTTTGAAAGAAAACTAAAAAAAGAAAGGAAAATTTACAAAATTTTAGCCGACTTATTTTGAAACATTCTTAAAAAAAAAACTTAAATTTTGTTAATGAAAATGACCAAATATATTTTGGAAAACAATTTAAGCTATAGGGCATCCACCTTAGGAGAGGTGGTATCTGACAGCTAGCAGAAGGTTTTTTATTACAAACATTGGCTGAAAGTGACTAAATCAACCTTTTTGTAAATAATTATTATATCACCAATAATATATTTTCAATAAAAAGTGTTATTAAATGAGTCTAATAATTTAAGGGGTACACATAGTTGTACTGTGTTTTATTAATAATAAAATATCCTTTTTAATAACTTAATAACAAGGCCAGGATGCAGGAACAATAATCAGTGGCTTGATCAAAGGTCAGATGTAAGTTGATTTCTAATTAGTGTATCAAACCTTATTTTCAGTTGCATCATTAACCATTATATATTATAGGACATGAGTGTTGATTTCTGTTCGTTAACCAACCAAATTCTCTACCATCAAGCGTTTGATTTGTCGATCAGCCTGTTGATGGCAAACATAATTCGTAGCTGAAATTGGCTTCATAAATATAATTTGTACTTGTAGAACCTCTATTTTATGGATTAATATTTAATTATTTATATAAGTCTAGCAGTATATTTAAATATAACTTAATTTAATGTTAATGTGAATTTGATATATTTTTAAAGAATAATTGTTAAGTATGGAATCTTAGGATGAAGTTCTTAATTTATATTATGAGGTTATAGAAAATGATCAAGATCCAAGAAAACTAAGACTTATGGGGAAAATATGCACTTTTCTCTCAATACAACAATAATCAACTCTATCTGGATTGTTAATATCAAATTTATTAATTTCAGAAAATATTTTAGTTTAGGCTTAGTGATAATAAAAACAATATTACATTCATGAAACTATAATGTCCAAATTTATTAATTCATAAAATAGGCTTAGGTTAGGCTTGGTGACAATCAACACTATTAAATTTGTGACATTATTAAGTTCAAATTTACTATAAAGTGTTGAAGAAAAGTAAACATTTTACCTTGTCATCAGCTATTGCTTTTTTTTCTACCCCCCCTGCTCTTGTAGTTTTTATAGTAGGCCTATATTTTTAATTGTTCTAAGAATTTCTGAACAGATGTGTTTTTATTAAAATCAGCCAAACTTTTGCAGGATGTCTTTTTCTGTTTACTTGTCATACAGCAGACTTTTTTATTAGTCATTATTTAAATGTTGAAATAATATAAATACTTCAAAAGTTTATTTTGTATCCTAGCCATAATAAACCATTAACACAAATTTATACAAATGTATGTAAAACAAAAGCATAAACACTAAAAAGTGTTTAACTCGAAAGATTAGTAAGACACTGATTATTATTATTTATAGTCAATTGGTTGGAGATTTTGATTGATCCTTAATTAACTTTGTTGCAGCCTAAACTTTTCTTGATCTATGATTAAGTTGACAATCCATTTATTGAAGAATCATTATGATGTTTATGCAACAGACTAATAAACCAGATGGTTTTCAATTTTCATTTACAGAAATGAGAAAGATCGGGCTCCACCAAGAAAGAAAAAACCAGAAGATCCACATGCGTTGAAAGTTAAAGAAGTGTAAGTAAGCGTCATTAAGTCTGTAAATGACATTAATTCACTATAAGATTTGACCAACTGAAATTGAATTGCTTTGTATTGGTTTCAATCTTATGAGTCAAGTTAGATTGTCAAGTTAAGGCCCTTGGCCCTGTCGAGTGCAAGTCTAAAACCTATTTTGTGGGATGTTGGGTGGGAGGGTGAAAGGCGTGGCTTCACAGCCAAACTACAACAGTGCACGTTGATGGCAGCATATTCCAAAATATAGTGCCTAGTTTAGGGAACACCTACTCAGCTAATCCTATTGTTACTCGGGTACAAAGCAGTCTTGAATTGTACTGCAATTTTTCTGTCCAAGTAAACTAACCCAAGGTACCAACCTTTATATTTCTTGCAGAGTTTTTCATCGAGTTGACCAGGTCCTTTAGTTTTTTTGTTTAGAATTAGTTCATACGTCAATTTTTCCAGTGAAGAGATGCGTCTGCTCGGTGTGGACCACTGAGGCTTTTCAGTATCAATTACAAAATTAAAGTTTGTAAACATTTGAGGATTTTCATTGTTTCATGCCTTCGAGTACCCACACTTCCAAGTACTAATAACACATTTGACCCCGTGTACATTGTACATTATGATAATTAAATATATTTATTGTTTGCACTCCTACAGTGATTATTAATGTTTACATAGCACTATTCTTATTAAAGAGGTGTGTCAATTAGAGGTATAGCTTATTTGTCATAATTTTATCTTAGGTATTTTAAAGTCGATAAATGTGAATTTCACAGAGAGAGAAAAAAATCTGGTATATTTAATTATTCATGTTTTTTCAACTCTCTAATATTTATACAAGTTTCCTGAAAAAAGTTGTAATTTGTTACTTTATAAGATACATTAACCTAATTATTTCAGCCCCCAGGTGTCTTCTGCCCTGTTCTTCCAGTACAACACGCAATTGGGCCCACCTTACCACATCTTGGTCGACACCAACTTTGTCAACTTCTCCATCAAGTACAAGCTGGACATTATTCAAAACATGATGGACTGTCTTTATGCCAAATGTATGTACTTTCATGACAAACCTTATTCATTTTCTTGTATCGTTTTTAAAAACATTGGCTCACACCCAGGTGTTTTCCCCCTAATACAACTGCACTCTTTTAAGTTTAAGTCAACAATTAACAAAACAATTAACTATTACCTACCCACCTCGGCGGTGTTCCCTAAATGGTTTTCCACTCCCCCTCCACACAAATGCAGTTTAACTGCCTTTCTGTATTCACTCTTCCCAATTCCTATCCCATTAGTGTAATTAGTACTTAAGAATATAACTACCTGCCTTTATGTCTTAGTTGGCTAACGTGCTAGTCGTGTTGAGCTCGACTGCTGAGGACGGGGAGATCGAGGTTCGAATCTCGGTCGGGTGAACTGGGGGGTGGTTTTTCCTAAATTGTTTTCCACTCTCCCTCTCCACGCAAATGTGGGTTCACTTCCTCTAATTCAACCTTCCTAATTCCTAATCCATTAGCGTAATTAGTACTTAAAACATATAACCCGAACGGGTAGTAAGACACGATGCTAAATAATAATAAATAAACAGAATATAACTGGATGGGTAGTAAGATGTGGTGCTAAGTTATTATTATTACACTATCACCTATTAGGTTGATTTATCACAGATTTTTAAATTTTATTAAAGGGCACTCAAGGGTTAGAGAAAGCTAGGCTCCTTCCCCTTTATTTCGTTATGTCTTACTTCTCTCTGAAAGTTGACACAGAGTATTATGTGCTCTTCTTTTTGTTTTAAGATCTCATTAAATAAATTATAAAATTGTAGAAAACGAAACACAAAAGTAAAAACACCGACACCTATTTACAAACACACGGATATTTTCATGCCACATTGCATCTTTCTCAGGAAGTAGCAGACTGAAAGAAGGAGTTGACCGCAAAGGTGTCCCTGAGTGTTAGTTTTTAGTGCAAAGGAGGCTAGTTCCTTCTCGAACTCAACTTTATCTGTGACCTACTTTGTGCTTGGTTTTTATGTAATACCTACAATGTGAAAATATTGTTTTGCAGGTATCCCATATATAACTGACTGCGTCCTAGGAGAGTTGGAGAAGTTAGGACAGAAATACAAGGTAGCCTTGAAAATCATCAAGGATCCTCGCTTTGAAAGGATATCATGCATGCACAAAGGGACTTACGCTGACGACTGCCTAGTCCAACGTGTCACACAGGCAAGTACATGGATTTATCAATTTTTCATTGTCAGATCATCTAGAACCATTTCCATCCGGTTCAGCTGGGTAAATACTAGAGGTGGTTGGGCAGCCAATATTCTTTGCCTCCCTCGCTTAAAAATTAGAGTTTAAATTTCTATATATTATGTGAGGATTTCAGCTATATATCACTTTTCAACCTGATATTTTATATTTATATCATACATTATTGAAAACCTTGCTTACTTTAAAAAATATTAACCTGACTAGGATTAAAACTCCAATCTCCTTATCATAGGCAGTCTATTCTAACATTAGTTTGACGGTTTAGTTCATGTAGCCACCAAAGCAGGTTTGATTTGTTTATTCTCTAAGAGTAGAATAAGTTTTATTAATTATATATATATATATGGTTTGCCTTTTCTAAAACCCTATATTGTTAAGAGTATTGTTATTATCATGATTTCTTATCTTCTTGCAGCACAAATCCTACATTGTAGCAACAAATGACAAGGATCTAAAGCGCAGGATACGGAAGATTCCAGGTGTACCAATTATGTACATAGCTCATCACAGGTATTGTACATTGATATACTTTGTTTGGGCACATATAAATGTCCAAATCTATATAGAATTATTTAATTCAACATGCTAGATTCCATTATGAAAGGCTAGATTTCAGATCTATGCCGCACATTTGGTTATATTCCCATTAATGCTTTTACATTCCTTCTAAGTGAATGCTCAAGCATTTGTTTAAAAATCCACCCTTCTCATTGTGTACTTAGCAAGTGTAATATGCTGTTGTCCTAATATTTAAATATCAAACTCACACGCAAGGGGATGTTTATTAAAAAAAAATTTAATGTTTTTTTTAGCTAATAATTTTTTATATATATTTCATATATAATTTTTCATTTCTATCCTCTTAAAAATTCTTTTAATTTATTAATATATACTTTTTTGTTTCAGGTACACAATCGAGAGAATGCCTGATGCTTATGGAGCTCCAAAGTAATAATGAATGTAATTTTTTTTATATCAATAAAACTATTGTTTTGCAAACTACCTACTTTATTTCCATCCATTGTCTAATCTTAAATTACTTATCTTGCACTTAAAGTCAAACAAAACAGCATTTTATATAGGTTGTTTTTAACCACCCTTCTCAATATCTCCTTAAGTTATATGTATCTATGGTAATTAAGTCTAATGGAAACAAAATAAATAGGCACCAATCGGTTGTAATAAATTTAACATTTAAAGGATAGAAAGTATCGGAATAAAAATATCGATACCGTAGTAGTATCGAAAGGAAATTATCGATAACAGTATCAATATCAAAATTTTAATCTGGAATAATTTTCTTTTATCTAGTATTAATAATGTCTTACCCAGCTCGGTGTCGACGTGATCTAACGTGCTAATCTTGTGCTGGACTAGAATGCCAAAGACTTGAGATCGGTGTTTGATCCCGGTCGGGTGCACAGAGGGTGGTTTTCCCTGAATAGCTTTCCACCCTCCCACCATACAAATGCAGGTGCATTTCATATAAATTAAGCCTTCCTAATCTCTAACCCATCTGTGTACTTCGTACATAGGCTATAGCCTGAACAGGTAGTAAGACGTGTTATTAAAAAAAATCTCAACTTTATTTTTTTTTAACAAAAAATTAGTGTGGATTGAAAAATAGTGTAATTTGTTCTACACACCACCCTAATAAACATTTATTCTCAGCCTGGACCAAGAGTGAAGATAGCAAAAAAAATTTATTTTTTTCAACACTAGTACTAATATCAGTAAAAGCAGAGTGAAAAATATTAAAATCGATACTTTTTCCACATTTCTAATAGAACAAGGCCTAAAATTCACAATTAAAAAACAATTATACAATGTTCAGCGTGCAACAGTAACCTTCTACAGCAAAAGTGTTATATTTCTTCCAAGCAGGCCTACTCACCACCAGTCGGCCATTTCTTTTCTTCTGCATCACATGATTTGCACTGTAGTAATATATCAAATTGTTTTGCAATTGTAATAACCAAGGATTTTTGTATTCCAATTTGGTTACTTTGCTGTTGAAGGATGTAGCTTGTAGGTGAATTACACATGTGCTACCGCAGGGGTATGAACCTTTTGCAGTGGGTTTTTTCTTCTTGGATTCTCTTGGGGTCTGTAAGTTTGGGATGGGCTAGTGGCCGTTTGAAAGTGACTCTTTGGGGTGAACCAAGATTTTAGGTCTGGGTGAAACTGGTTGTAACTGAATTTGTAACCACTTTTAAGGATGATGTTGATACGTTGTAGACCTAGATAGTATTGTTTTAAAAGAGGGATGTCCTCAACTTCTTTAGGGAGGGTCAGTCATCCCTGGAGATTTGGTTGTCTATTAAAGGCTTGGGGTGACCTCTGCTTTGGTGTTGACCGACAGCTCACAGCTGATGGCTTTGAAAAGTTATCAGACCAAATTATGTACCCATACGCCGAACCATATGATCTGCAAAAAACATGTGTTTAGCAGCTGTCACTTCTGACAGTCAAAATTTAGTTATATACCTAAATTTTGACTGTCAGAAGTCAGCTGTGAGCTGTCAGTCAGCACCAAAGAAGTCATGGGGCAACTGTAGTTAAATCATTGGGTTTTGAACACATCGGTTTGGCTCAGGTGGCAAGACTGAATGACAGAGACCTTTTTGTGTATGAAGGATGGCTGCTATGATAGTGGAGGTATTGTTGGGGATTCATGGGTTTTATATGTACAGTGGTGCTAATTTGGTTGTTTTCAAGGAAGTTAATAATAGTATGCTGTGATGTATTGTGGGTCAAGTTTAAGGGGCTGCAATTGTTGAGATTATCTAGAAAGATGTCCAAGAATTCTTCAAAGTGAGGCTAGATCATGAAAATATTGTCGATGTAGCAAAGCCATAGATAGGGTTTGATGGGTTGAGAATGTAGAAAGCGTCATAATAGTCCCATGTAAAGATTTGCATATGTGGAGCCATGAGCGTATCCATAGCTGTGCCCTTTATCTGTAGGTAGTGTTTCTCTAGAAAACGAAAGTTGTTATATTGACGGATCATCTTAGCCAGCTCCACCAAGAAAGAAGTGGTAGGTTTGGACTCAGGAACAGAATTGTGGAAGGTTTTGAATTTTTTCAGGCAGAGGTCTAATTTATTTGTGGATTTTAGGGAGGAGATAGTATGGGAGTTTGAGGTTTTTGTGGAAAGAGAAGTTGAATTGAGTTAGTGGTGAGATTCTATCGGGGACATTCACCTTGTAGGAACTCTTTAATCCATGCACTGTGATCTTCAGCTGGGTCTTCTCTGAGTGGTCGAATAGCCGTCTTTGTGGCTGTGATGTAGTAAATACGATTCAAGATGACTGGTGGAGCCCTTGTCAGCTGGTAGGATGATGATATCAATGTTTTTAGTGCTTTGATAATTCTTTGTTTGTTGGTGTTGAGGTTATGTTTCAACGATAGTGTCTTCATGAAGAGTGGATCGGCATTATCGAAAAGGATGCAAATAAAGATATGTGATAATTTAATATAAACACAACAGTCTATCCATCCATCAAGAGTCAATACACAAGTTTGAACAAGTAACTAAAGAACCCAATAAAAAAAATCAAGAAACCAGTAAGTGAAAATGATCTACCTATAGCCATGTAGCCATTGTCCAGTCTGTTTTTTACTCTTCTGTTGGAGTGGATTGATTTACCCCGAAAATTACTTTGTCTTTTGTTGCGTTTTTAATTGTGGACGTTAAGTCCTACAGTTTTCTAGTCAGTGTGTAGGCCTTGTAATAAATATCCTCTTTTCAATGATCTTATTATATACAAAATAAGGAGAGGTTTAAACATAAAAAAAGTGCATGAAATGTAAGTCTTTTAATTCATATTATTTTAACTAAAAGTGTTACATAAATGTAAATATACCATTTATGATAATGAAATCATGTGAATATTAATGCTAAGTGTTAAATTAACTGTCCGTGCGAGAAGCGTTGCAGTATATCCGCAAGACAAGAACTCTTAAGCCATTCCTTCAAGCTCAGCTTGTAGTTTCCTCTATCGTTGAGAAGACCTACAAAAAATTAAACATAGACTTTAAACTACAAAATATTTTAATATTGACAATTACAATTTTAACATAGTCAAACACACTTAAAATGCACGAGATCTATGGTCCAATTTGCAGAGAAAGGGCCTTATATTATAGCTAGAAAGTTAGTAGCATGAGCAATCACTTTCAATAATAAGTGAATCAGTAGTCAGTACCTCTTCAAGTAAAATGTTAACATAGACAAAAATATATTTGTATTATAATTTTATAAAAGGCACTGTCAATGAAAATTCGCCTTTTTTTTAAAGTGTAGACCCTACGGTATTGAACTGCTAATTAAGAAAACATATGAACAAGATTAGACCTCAATGATCGCCTCAGGACGTGATGTTAGTCAATTCAATCCCATCTGGGGTAGAAATATATTATTACTTGAGTGGTGATAGATTTCAAAATTTTCTCCAGAGGGGAATAACGTTGTCGGTCTCAAAGCGATTGTGCCATGTGAAAATACCCTTACCGGTAAAGTTGGTAAGCCTTTCACTCTCACTCGTATCTCAAATAAATAAAGTTTATAGTATTTTAAATTGCATACCACAGAAAATATCAATAGTATTAATTTTTTCTCTCATGTGTCTTAAAAATGTTGATATATATATATATTTTATGAAAAATACTTTTATACTTACACAGCAGTAATACTTTCAACAGTAGAGATGTTAGTAGCTGCAGCCTTCTTCCCATAATCACTTGTTAGTGTTAACCTTAAAACATAAGACAATACAAATTAGTTTGAGAATCTTACCAAGATTCAGGTTAGATTCAAAGTTTAAAATCTTAATATGGTTATATTTGGAAGAAGGTACAGGAAAGGTGGATATAAATATATAAAAGGTATCAAACACAATATGTCTTAAAATGAAAATAACACAGTTCACATTACCACCACTTAACAAAAGGGTAATCGCCACCTCTTGTAAAAAGTTATGAATATAATAGGAAGTGTAAATATAAGAGAAAATAGTCCTAGATATTAACATTCTTTCTTATAATCCATTCTGGGCGAATTCATCCTATAATTATAATTGGTACTGAGCCACCAATAAGCAGTAAGACAAATTTCACTTTAAAAGATAATCAAATATCTTTATAAGGATTTGAGCCTTGAATCCTCATAACTCCCAAATGATTCAAGGGCCCATCACTAGTAAATCACAATCGTTTCCGCCTCAGTTCCCCAAACTAGGTTTCGTTCTAGCGAAACTCATCAAAACAGAAGTGTAAAATGTGCAACCCAACTTCCTAAAAGAGGAAACCATAAAACAAAAAGGAGAAGAACAAATTGGTAAAAAATAATAGGACATTTAAATAGGAACGTGTAAAAGAAATTAATACTGCAAGGGCAATATTTGTAATATTAAAGTTATAACATAAGTTTAGTGTCTTCATGTGAGCGAGTCATGTACACCTTTAAAATATTTCAACAAGACAGCCGGTTAAAATATTTCAACAAGACAGCCGGTAAGACTAGTGTGAAATGAAGGTAAATATAAGACTAGTTGGAAGACCAAAAAGTGATGTATAGCACAAGTAAAGAAGGATGTTTAAATAGAGGATAGGAGCATTGAGAAGCTTTGACCCGGGTTCGAAATAATATTCAACCAGTGATCAGCTACAATTTCGCTTTAGATTATTCAATATGGTATCTTATTGCCATTCTTAACTATTAAATAATATTACAAATTAATAGTCAAATGAATGAATCTCAAATAACTGAAATTAAAGGGGCAAGAACTAATATAGTAACTTTATTTAATGGATACTACACAAAATATTTTCCAGTTAATTTCAGTGCATAAAAACTAATTATAAACATAACTCAAACTTTGAGGAATAATTCATATTTTTTAATTTGAGTTCACTTCAAATTGAAAAAGTGGACTTGGCACACCCCTTTTATTCATGACTTCAGAGAAAATATATCACAAAGACCAAAATGGAGAGCGCTTGGTTAACCATACACGGAAACTGTTGTTGGAACATGATACTTTCCCTATTTTTTTATTTGGGGGGTGGGGGAAGAAATTGCTTGCTCAGATTCTCTTAACTCAACACCAATGTCTGAAGAAGGAGATGTAATCATCATCTATAAGCATGTGATAAATAACACCAATGAATGAGAAACATAGAATCATATTGTTCATACTTACAATATCATCAATCTTGAGAATGCTGCGAACAGTTTCAGAAGCAAGTGTTATAGCGCTAATTGACACCAACAACGGCTGTACTACATTTTCTTCCAAGATGTTTGTAATGGCCCCCTGTAATGAAGAAATAATATGTGGTATTTAATTACAGCTATATGACAACATCTGTGGTCAGAGTTCCTTATTACAGGCCAAGAGGATTCGGGTTTGATTCCTGAAACAGGGTCAACTCAATCTCATAAGGGCAAATGGAGCGCTTCTTGAACGAAAACAAGCTAGAATCTATAAAACTGAGATAAATTGTTTTCAGCCTGAGGCAGAGTCAGTTTAGTAAAATGCCTCCATCTTCCTGCTTTAATTTCTTCCATCCCTTTCCTCTCACTTGGACACTTTCTGTTTACTACTCCACTCATCTCTTTCTCGTCCTCCCTTGCGGTCTGCCAATATTTTCTTCGGCGTCCTCTCTTTTTCCATCCTCATTACATACCCATTCCATCTCAGTCTTTCTTTCTTTCAAAGTAATTTTTATTATTTATACACAATACATTTTAGTAGACAATAACTGAAACCATAAGGAAATTAACTTACACCAATCCTTTCGGATTCTCAAAATCAAGATAATTTGTGTTAATAATTAGTAATAATAATAAATTATTAGTTCATACCAGATTAGGGTAAAATATCACTTTAAAGGTGGGGGTGTTAGGTCCCGCCACAAAACCCGGTCTGTCAATAACTTGACGGATCTCCTTTTCCCGTTCCCCTGGGCAACCCACCCACTATCACCTATAAGCCGGCTGCTTCCTCTACTATCTCACGTACTACCTGTATCCCCATTCTTTCCCGGATACCTTCATTTTCAATCTTATTTCTCCTCGTGGCAGCTAACTGTATTAAAATCTGCTTGCTCAGTTAGGCTAACATTGTATAATCATTATACATCATTAGGTGTCCTAAGTTTCTTCATCATAGCAAGCAGACAAGTTTTATTTTCTCAGTGTCAACTACTTGTGTGGCTACAAGTATTTAATTACACTGCAGAACCAAGGAAGAAAGATTTGAAATATACCCAAGTGTGTGTGAGGGAGGAATCCTGGTCGGGTCTACTTATATATATAAGTAATGATTCTAACAAAGAATGGATTTCTTAAAAATTAAAATTACTCACTTTAGAAGTCAATTTTTTCCCACAAAACCACACTTACCTTCCTAACGTTGATACCAGCATTGATATCCCCCTGGGCGTGTTTGTTCCGTAGCTCAGTAACTGTAGATATTGGGTTAAGACCCGCATTCTCTGCTAGAGTAAAAGGAATCACTTCTAAGGCATTTGCAAAGGCTCTGTCAGGACAAAATGAAAAGAGAAAGTTCAACAGATTTTCCACCAAATGTACAGTAAGCTAATGGTAGGGAGGAGAGTGAAACAGGAATTAACAGAAGAGGAGGCAAAGAGGTGGAGGATCCAATAAAGAGGATTAAACTGGTAAAAGCGCCAGGAGTGAACAAACTAAGAGATATGATATAAATGCAGGAGAAGTGTAACTACACAGCTTAAACAGGGCACAGAGTTATTTGGAAGGTGAATAGGGTCCTGGGAAACTCGAATAAGGGGTTTTTAGTTTTGAAGAAGACAGGAAGAGGTATAAAAACTACAGGTGAATAACACTGGTGTACCACTGTACAAAAATACACAGAATCATCAGGTTGTGAGTGCAATGCAACTTCTTAGATGAGAAAACTAAAACATACAAGGGAGGGAAATAAAATTTGTAGAGAAATATACGACGCCTAGAAAGGAAGATACATAACAAATCTTGTCAGATACAGTAATTACTTACTAATTATTTCCAAATTGAGCATAAGCCACACTTTCACCCTAAAAATGGCCTTTACAAAACCTTTTTACACGCTATAATCACATAATTGATAACCCATAGTGAAAAGTTTAAAATCACAACAGATGCTTCTTATGTGATAATGTTGAACTTGTTAATTTTATTCAAACATTACTTGTAAATTCAACTAGAATATGATTTGATAAATGTTTGTAATTTGCAAATAATATGTCTAATAACATACAACTGTAATGAAAACTTTTATAATTCTGACTGCTTGCTCAGTTAGGCTAACATTGTATAATCATTATACATCATTAGGTGTCCTAAGTTTCTTCATCATAGCAAGCAGACAAGCTTTACTTTCTCGTCTTACTACTTGTTCAGGCTTTTTTTTGTTGTACATCAATTAGTTTCCTTCAGCCTGTGGTCTGAGTCGGTTTTTAATACAGGACATATATTTCCCAATACTGGGGCTAGGTCGTATCCTTTAAGTCCAACAAAAGACTAGGACAGGCATATCATCAAGTCCCAGGACGTTAATTAATTATTGTGAAAGGGTAAACCCAAATTTCATGAATGATACATTTTTCGGCCATGCCGGAAATAGAACCCAGGACCCTTAGCTCAGTATAAACATGCTTGTTCAGACTTTGGGTATTTAATTACACTGAGGAAGAAAGAATATGGAAGAAACGTACTCACATTTGTGTAGAGAGACAGTTTAGGGGGTGAAGGGACACACGCACACAGTAAACCAAGAAGGGATTCTGACCGACTCCTGTCACCAGAATGAATAAGCTTGAGATTTAGTCTGCTTGCTAGGGCTTGCCCACCAAACTTCATTATATTCAAACTGGTTGGCTACCTACCTCAAACAGTAAGCTTCCACACCCGTGACAGTCTGAGCGTACTGCCCCAGTCTCAGACATACCTCAGTCTCCGGCGCACCTCCACCAGCTATCAGGGCTCTGAAACAGATAAAGTAAAAATATATCTGTTACAAAGCATCTGGTTGAAAATAAGTCATAATACAATAAGATGACTCAGAATAATGGCACAATCACAGTAAATCATCTGTGTTGTATGAAATATGGAGATGTGCATCACAGCCAAGTTTCTTTTGTTCGATTAGATAGATGAATCATAACAATTAATGATAGACTACAACAGTTGGTACCCCTTGCAACTTCTACTACCTTCTCACAACGGAGTTAATCTGTGATAGTTTTTTGAAGACAGTTGTAGGGTCTAAATATAAATCACTATAGTTTGGATTTAATTATAAGAAAATAATATATAATGATTGTGTTTAGACTAGAGCCTAGCTTATGATAATGCATGATCAAGAAACAGGCAACAACATAAATTAAGTGACCATAATCAACATCTCTTTGCTGTCTTTGTCCAGTGTGTTTTAGTCTACTGCTGAATAAGGGGACTGATGTACCCCAAAAATTACACGATTATGTCTTTTGTTGTGTTTTAATTGTGAACGTTGAGGCCTACAGTTTTCTGATACGTGTGTAGCTCTTGCCCTTCTATACTCCTTTCAATGTATAATTTAATGTCACTGTTCAACACCATTTTTTCCTTTATTTAAAACGAGTTTGATAAATATATAAAATTTCAATATAAAGCTATGTTCATACTTGAATTCAACTTCAGGAATATTTCACGTAATTTTGACTTTGAAAATGATCAAAAAAGAGAACTTCCCTAGTTCCTCTTATTTAATGTTTTGAAACAAAGCTTGCTCTTACCTCTGCTTAACAAGGCAGCGGATGACACAGAGTGCATCGTGGAGTGACCTGGCTGCTTCTTCTAACACGAGCTTGTTACTGCCCCTCACCAGCACGGTGACTGTGCGGCCAGGGTTCTGGATACCAGTCACCTAAACACAACACTGCCTTCGCTTAGTTCAAGGAGGGGGACTAAAACAACTAAATCAGCCTGTATTTAAACCTTGTAGCAACACTATCCTCATATAACAAGAGCAGAACCTCTTTTTAGTTCACCAAAGAAGTGTTCCTCCTCCAATAACTAAGTTGACATTAAAGTATTGAAGTAGTTAATGTTTGATTTAATATTTTACTTTAATGGTCTTTGTTGGAGGGAGATGATATCAGACTGGAAACTTTGATATAATATAGGAATATTAAGGACAATACTATAAAGTATAAAAGTGCTGTTGGTACTATCTTGTGTGGCAATTTCAAGAAAATAACAAGTATTATCTTCTGCTAAAATCTGTATAGTTTTTATACACTTATAATTAGAATTCACATAATTGGCCATTATTAACATATAATAACCCACATTATAAATTTTGCAACAAGATTCAATTTAGTTTTTATTTGCTGTCTAATAATGCTACGAAGAATTTTTAAAATAATTTGATATTAATTTTAACATGTCAAGTAGAAGTTCATTCAAACACATATTGTAATATTAAGTGTCCTTAAGATGTTCAACCCTATAGCATGAATAAAATATAACCAAGATATAGCTGTAATTGAGGTTACCTTGACAAACTTGCTAGTACCAGTCTGCACCTCTTCTACAAGATCTGCCGAGGCAAGGTGATCAGGCAAAAAGTGGTCTAGACTCGCGATTGGCCGGCAGCTCAGCGTCTTTTAAAGTACATACAAGACACTATAAGTTACTCCAAATATTTATATCTGTAAGCATTTATCATGTGAAAGTACAGAGGAGCGGTGGTTTAGAAACGGCAATGGTAATTTGTGTTACATTTTCTTTAAAGACCTTGATATCCATTTTTTTGGGGGGACAAACCTAAGTAATCAGTTTTTGAAATATTGTGGCAATTTGATCAGGTGTGTAGCGGATTTTCTATCATCATTCATCTGAGGGAGACGAACAAGTATCATCACTTCAAATGCCATAACACTAATACTTCATCAAGCATCGCGTCTTACTACCTCTTTGGGTTACAACCCTATGTGTTAATTACTCTAATGTATAAGAGATGATAAAGTGCAGAGTGGGAAACCATTTAGGAAAAACCACCCTCAGTACACCCGACTGGGATTCGAACCTCGATCTCCCTGTCATCTGCAGTTGTCTATTGTGAGAGTGACTCCTTAGACCATGAAGTCACCAAAGGGGGTTCACTAAAATTTAGAACAAAGATAATTTTGAAAAGAGATGTTCCAATTTGTATTATATAAATTAATTTTATGTTATAACCCTGTCTTATAGTGGAAATGTACTAGGTGAGCTAGATACCTTTCAGGGTAGACACAGTGAAAATGATACAAATTCAACATAAATTTGTTTTTAACTCTAAATACTAATTTTTAAACAGCATCTTCATTATCAACAAATTACACCCTGTGGCCTGGTGTTTAATAAAATGCCTCTATCCTTCCACCATTCTTCCTCCTTTAATGACTTCCATTCTTCTCCTCTCCCTAGAAAATTTTCTGTTATCTACTCCTCTAATATCTCTTTTTTGATAAAGCTCCATAATTGTTGAACCTGGAATTTTACTTTTTAATAAAAGTCAAGTTGATGTGACGAATTTTCAATGCAAAGTCCAAGTTTTTGAAGCTTTGCACACCCGTACTCAAAACCTAAATAAACCGTTTGGTTTAAGTTTTTTTTTAAATCAATGCTAACTTACTTGCAATGTCTCATAAAAAGAAAAATTTAGAAATATAAAAATCCCGAGGAGGATTTAAGTAACCCATTAAATGATGAGGCAGTAATTAAAAATGCCCCTTGAAAGTCTGTGTTAAGTTTTTAAAGTAAGCTAACAATATAAGTCTTTGATAAAAGTTTTACCTTGCAGATGAATTCAATATCCTCCCTCTCAACGTCCTTGATGACCATGATCTTGACCTTATCTAGAAAATGGATCGCAAGGTCACTCACAGCGTCTCTAAAGGGAGAACAATTGCTTAGATAAACTCTGGTAGGAAGAGAATTGGCAGAAAAGTGTATCTCTTTAAAGTTTACAACTAAAACATGTCAAGAGTTATTATTTCTGGGGCCCATTCTTCAGCAGAGGCAAGCAAGAACAATGATACTGTTTTGGACCCCTTTCATTTAAAAAAAGAAGTCATGGATGAAGTGTTTTTTTCTTAAGAATTATACGTAAAGTTTACTTTTAATATTTCATCCATGGTGAATCACGCATTTTCAGAAGTAATTTAAATAAATTATGTTTAAAACTTTCTTTCTTTAAAAGAAACTCCGGTGTATTTAAAAGAAATCATGTGACATGCTGACCCCCTTTACCCAATAGGTAAGCTAGCCTTTACATCAGGTTGCCAGGTGTTCTCCAATTAGTTTTAACACTGGTGACAAGGGGTAGGTCATATATAAGCCGCTTGTACGCATGAATCCACCGTAAATCGTACTCAGAATACAGAAAAATAATTTTATTACACAAAAAATGTATTACTTTAATATCAAATCTACAATACTGAAGGTGTAATCATCTAAATAAATTGTGTGCAACATTAAAAGTCTTACTCATTTCATAAGAAAAAGAATCACATAACCGTTTATAAGTGTGCAGTAAGGCATGCACGTATCCTCATCATACAACCCAGTATCATTATACTTACTGCTCACACTAAGGCATACACGGGTCCACATTCGCGACATCATTTACAATTCAATATAATTGTAATTGATCCCCAAGCACAGAGCAAATATCACAATAAAATTCAAAATCATTTTATAACTGCTGCTCAATCGCAAGGCAATAAAATCCCATATCACTATATAACACCCGTGTTCTGCTTATTAGTGCTGATGGAGCCTAAAGTAGACTTTGTACAACCTTAGTTAAATTAACTGACCAAAACCTGAGAAACATCACCTATTTTTTAAATCCAAAATGTGCTAAGGTAAAAACTTATACCATGCTTCATTACTGATAGTAACAAAGAGTAACCAAGCTATCCGATTCAGACAAATGTGATTAACATTTTAACTACTAGCTCAATCATTTTTATCTTTCACCACAGTTTTTTCTCAGTTCGATTAAGGTATTTTTAAGTCTCGCACTTCCACAATAAAAATTTAAAACACAAGAAAAAGTTATGACCAAGTACTCAACTGCTAGCTCAGAATAATACCAAATAATCAATGTGCGTCATTAGGTGTCCTAAGTTCTTCTTCATCATAGCAAGCAGGAGAGTACAAAAACAGCAAAGGTTCACTTCAAATAGTAAGCTAAGAGTCCGAAGCAACCATTCGATTAAGAAGAAAATAATACACAAACCTCAAAATGGATTTTTGGACGAGTAGTACATTGCATCCGGATTTCTTGATCTGTTTAATGATGTTGAGAATGTACGAACGCTCTTCCTTTAAAACTCTATCCATAGCAGCGTAGTCCGACACCACCACATTGTGATCCATCTAGAATAAACATTTTATAACTCAGCCAACACCTATTTCTGACTGATGTTACAATTTAATAATAATTATCATACACACTTGTGTAGTCATTTTAAGGGAAGGATAAACTACAATAAACAATTCAGATTTTACAAATTCAAATTGGAGTAGGTTAGTTTCTTTCAAAGTGTCATTCTTCTTTTCACCTCTTTTATTTATATATATAAAGGGAACAATGTCAAAATATAAAGCAATACCTATGTGTGTGTGATTTTTTCTACTCTAAGAGCCGGACGAAAAAATATTCTCATGCTAGAAAATTACAAAGCTTAGCTCTGTCTGTAGTGCGTCACCTAAGGAACTAAGGGTCCTGGGCTCGATCCCTGGCATGGTTGAGAAACTTATCATTGTTGGAATATGGATTTTACCTTTCAGTGATGAATTGACGAAACTAATTTTATAACAACTATAAAAACATTGTTTGTAGGTCCCAAGTTACATTCCTATGTCCTGATGTTATTTTTTAATTTATATAATATGTAGATGAGGCTATAACCGTAATTAACAAATATTCATATTCAACATTATGTAGAGATGCTTTAAATAATCTATTAGTTCAGTATATCTGTATATAACATACTTAGTGCGTACAACCCGAATGGGTAGTAAGATAGTAATAATAATAATAATAGTTTGATCCCTGACAGAGTTTTCATTCTTAATAGCCAGAGAAGAATGTCTACCTGCTAACCCGCCCCCTCCCTCGCCTACCCAAAACTTTCCAGTTACTTCACCAATGACAAAGATAGGTTTTTTGGTTCTCAACAGAACAGACCGTTAGCATCCACTTTCACCTTTATCCTCAGAGACACAAACACTATCTTACAGATTTTCCTCAACATTAGCTCTGTTCAAACATTGTTAAATGTCCATGTAATTAATATGTATCACAAACAGCTGATAATAAGCAAGTTAATTATCTTAAACTGTATCAAACAATCAAATAAGGGAACAAAATATATCAATTGAATTAAAATTTTGAATTACTTTAGTAATATGTCTATGGTTCTATATTAAACAGAAAGGTCGCCATTCAAATTTAGTTTTGAACTATTGAATTGTAGCTTTAAAAAAGATAAAATACTTACATCTGTTTTGGGTGGAGAGATGCAAAACTGAATTAGGCCAATCTTGGCCTTTTCTACCTTTCTCGGTCCATTGACGCCGGCAGACTTGTGTGTGAACACAAGGCCATCTATAAGCTCAGTGTCTTCCACTGTACCACCGAGCTGCCGGATCACCTTAATGTCCTACAAAAACCACACTTTAGAATAGTCGCCTTATAAATATGTTTATACTAGCTAGGGATGAAACCTTCAAATCCTTGAAGATTTATTCCTTTCCTCAATTTTACAAGTGAAATTTGTTTTAGAGCTCCTAAACTGTTTATTGGTGGTTCAATGGTTAAAGAATTATATAATAATGAAATAGTTTAAAATATTCAATGTTATAACTTACTTTCAGATCTACATTTGTATCTTTGACAGGATCAATCACTTTTAGCACTGCTTCGACAGCTAATGGAGCCAACATATTCGAATGCTGGGACACAACCTGGTAGGAACATAATTATATTACCACCGTGTCTTACTACCTATTCATGTTATACATGCATGCATGATTACTCTAATGGGGTGGAGGGAAGGGAGCTTTAAAAACAATACAACACATTTGAGTGGAAGGAGATTAGAATTTTTTTTTTGTAAAAATTTCTTAGTATACCCAACCAAGATTCGAACCCCAATCTTCCGGTCACCAGCAGGTCAGTCTAATACCAGTGTGATGCCTTATACCAGCGGTCACCAAATAGTGAACCGCAGATACATTTTTAAGGACCTTGATGAGATAGTGATAAACAGAAGAAATTAAAACATTTCAGTGGTAGCCGGGAAGTAGACATGGAAGGCAAGCAATTATAAATATGTAAAATAACCAAAAGGAAAAAAAATTCCATTTTTGAATTAGTGTAGTCCTATAGGGCTTGAACTTGAGTCAATGTTAAAGTTTTACTAGACCGCGAAAGTGTGTTGAGTTTTTAAAACGGATCTCCATCAAAAATTATTGGAGACTCCTGGCCAGACTATTCAGCCAATGAAAAATATGATGCATCAATGATATGTTTTATCAGTTGTCTAAGGATTAGTGAAAGAGTTGCAGGAAGGTGAAAAGAGTGTTTTTTAAATTAAAATTATAGGGATATAAAGGAAAAAGAGATTCTTGACCCAACGTCTAATAGTATGATGTAGTTTCATTTAAAATCACGTAGCATTTAGCTTTATACTGAACTTACAGGTAAGCTGGACACTAAGAACCTGAATAATTTAGGTCATAAACAATGACCCACCTTGGAGTTGAGTGCTGTGGAAGCGCTCTTCACTAGACTCTCCTTGTCGGTGAGCTCAACAGGCTGCGAGATCTCAGTCAGGATCTCCACGGCCTTATCCGCAGCGAGGCGGAACGCATCAGAGATTATGGTAGGGTGAATACCGCGGTGCAAGAGTTTCTCTGCCTCCTCTAACAGGCTGCCGGCCACCACCACGACGCTGGTTGTGCCATCTCCAGCCTCAATATCTTGCGCCTTGGACAGCTCCACCAACTAACAGCACATGGGCATCACAATATGGCCACAGCTTCGTACAAACATTATTTCTCTCATAGACGTTTAAACACTGTTTACTGGAACCCCATGATATATGACCCCCCCAAAAAATGTGAATTTTCCCTAACTTTTAGTTTTTACAAGAGATTAAATAGGCTACCTCGCTCATATACTTTATAATTACCTGATACTACTATTAACGATATTAGGTACAGTAATGTTATATAAGAGCTCTCAGTTGTGTTTATTAGGTAATTGGAAAGTAAAACCAAAGCAAGTAATAAAAAAATACTGAATGAAATTTGGATCTATTGAATTAATAATAATATAATTTGTTTCCCTAGATTTAAATCAAGGAAATAATTTTCCCCTAACCAAAATTAATGAATTCCAAACAGGCCAAAAAACCATGATATATTTAAAAGCAACTAAAAAATATATTTTAGGTCCAATTATATTATAAACATACCATACCATTTTAGCTGCTGGATGTGTCACATTGATTTGATTCAAAATAGTTGCCCCATCATTGGTAATGGTAACTTCTCCATTGCTGGCCTGTATCTAAAATAAAGTGAGCAAGGAAAATGGAATGGAGTAATAATAGTAATAATAATGTGAATTGGGGGTAGGGAAAGCTTCAAAACAAATATAGCTTCGGCTTAGCTCCGAAAAAAATTCAGATTGAGACATTTACAAAGCTTCTCCCAAAAAAATATTGACCGTGAAAATAAATTGCCAATTAATTAAATTAATAGCATTCTGAGCTTTAGTATCAATACAGATCAATATTCATCTGGAAATATAAAACATCTTCCAAGTAATTCTAGTGTATAAATGGCCACAATATAATATTTTTTCAAGCATAATACAAATAATAAAAAATATTCAAGTTTTGATTTGGCTTCTAGTGTATCTCATATCTCATCAAATTGAAAGAGCATACTTTGCACCTCCCTAATGTGAATGTCAAATAACTATACACCTAGCGGGACAAAATATGGTCACTTACCATTTTGTCCATTCCCCTTGGACCCAAACTGGTCCGGATGGCACTGGCAACAGCTGTGAAGTAAAACCAGTTGTATTATTACTAGCACTGCGTCCTACTACCTGTTCGGGATATGCGCACTTAAGCTAATGTGTAATGGTAGGGTGATTGTGAGATGAAATGGAGGATCGACAGTTTAACGTGGAATCCGAACCACGGTGGAGACCTGGCATTCCACACATTCACAAGTTGTCTTGTCAGAGGTGAAGGAAGGGTTTGGTAATCAGATAAATCTTTGCCGGGACCTAGGATTGAACCCTGGACCACCAGCACATAAGTCTGACACCTTACCGCTAGAACGCCAGGTTACAAACAAAGTATAAATTGCTCTGCAACAGGAAGCTATTGAGTCAGTGGCTCAAACATATATTTATTTAACTCTATGTAACAAAGAGGCCTACATGTACATTGAAGCAATAGCTCCAGAAGTGCCAACTTAAAAATACCTTAATGCACTAACACATTTAATATTTAATAATGATAATTACATAAAATTATGTTGTGTTAATAAAACAAGTAATCAACCACAATTGACCTCACCTATCACAGCGGTGCAGAATATCTCCAAATGAGGTTTGGGGGAAATTTGGGGCAGAGAAAAGCCCCAACAATTTTGTTGACGCTTTTAGTACATTCTGGTTCTGATATGGTAATTTCATTTGTATGAAAAACAAAAGCCCATAACACTCACCCAGTATGTGTTATAGTGAGGCTGTCTCTGTGTAAGCACAAAGAGTTGCAGTGTGTAGGGGCTAAGATAATGTGTCAGAGTCCTAAATAAGAAGTCAGAGGTTGAGATAAGGAGCAGAGGAAAAATCTAATAATGCAAACTGGCTAGTGGTGTGATTGCGTGATGAGTCATCAGTCACCTACCTGACCGCGAGTGTTTGGTAGCTATGGTGGGCAGGCCGTGGAGGGTAGGGAAGGGTGAACAATGTTACGTTTTAGTTTGAATTCAGTCACCTGTTATATCACACGACCTAATTGCACAGTGATGTGCGCACAAAGTTTATTTAAACTCGTGACTTGCATATTGTAATAATTCTACAGCCACGAAAATGTTTATAAAAAAAATTAGATGGTTTGGTGAAACAAATGTTTATTATGTCAACTTTTAAGAGCAAACAAGAGGTCAACTGTGCTTATTGTGAATGGTGTGGCAGACTTAATAAACTAGGATATTACGTAACTAAAAAATATCACAAAAAAAACAAAACAACAGAAGTAAGGATCAAGGGAGTATTTCAAGTTTTTTAAACATAAATTAGGTGATCAGTAAAAACTAATGGTCGTAAATAGTGATAGTATTTCCTCTAGTGTGGATGATAGTGATAGACCTCGCAGTAGTGGAGTGTTTACGAAAAAAGATGCTATGAAAATCAACAATTAAACCAAGTGTAGCGTCTTATGATGAGCTACAACGTTGTATTTAAAAAAACTAGACAATAAACCATTAATAGTCATATCCCACCACAACCAAAATTGTATAACGTCCTAAAATCATCGAGGCCCATTCCACTGTGTACGTCCCGAGTTGGCTATGTCCCAGGTTACGCAACCGACCAATGTGAACATGTTGTTATGAATGACAGCGCGAGGCCAGGAGGCTCATAAACAACACGTGGTTGCAAGTATGATGTTCCGGCACTAGAGGGTTGACGAAGCCAATAGACGGTTCTGAATGGACCCAGGGCTCTCTCGTCACATATTTCCCGTCCACTATTACCCCTTCCCCTACTTTTCGCTCTTTGTATGTTTTGTGTGTATCTCCCTAATTTCCCCCCCTCTGAACAAGTGATATCGGATAAATACTGCCATTTCAGAAACCAGATCACTCTTGGCAAGATATACATCTAGGGCATCTCTACGTGTAAAATGTAAGCTCTAAATTAATTTTCAGTATTTATAATTCAAAATTCCTTTTCAGCTAATAGTACAATTTATATGTTCGGAGTTCTTTCTAAGGAATATTATATTAATTATGTTAAATCTTTTGTTAGGAAAGATAGTTAACTGTTCAGAGTCCTTTTTATAAGGAATATTATGTTAACTATGCAAAGTCTTTGCCTAGGAAAGACAGTTAAATGTTCAGAGTCCTTTTATAAGGAATATTATGTTAAATATTCAGTCTTTTACAAGGAAAGGATATTACATATTCAGAGTCCTTTTATGAGGGAAAGGATGTTAAATAAGAGTCCTTTTATGAGGAATAGTATGGTAATTATTCAGANTTGTTGGACGCATATCCTTGGATGACATTTGCGTCTATAGTGACAGCTTAGATGAGCATATAGGCCATCTTGAAACCACGCTAGGTTGCTTGCGTAGCGTATGGTTGACTGTAAACCCGGAGAAAGTCGTATGGGCTAAACCCTCTATTAAATATTTAGGGTATGTGATCTTTTCTGGGAATTTATTCATTGATCCCGATAGGTTTAAGCCCATTATTGATTATCACCTCCCCCCCTCTAAGAATCTCAAAGGTGTTATGAGGTTTATTGGCATGTGCGCCTACTATTCCCTCACAAGGCCTCCGGAATTACACTTCATCGCCTCTTACTCTCAAGATGTAAAATTAAATGTTGGTACCGGTAAGCCTACTGGTATCAATGAACAATTAATAACAATAGATAATGCACACAAGAAAATGGGAAGGTTGCCATTTATAGGAGACAACTAAATTTTTTATAAGGTAGGTACAAAAACAATATATTTAAATTTGAATTTTTCAAACTATGCAGTAGGTAGTAATATTTATTCCCTTCAACCTCTATCAAATATTCAAAGTTTTATTTTGAGTGCTATGGTTTTCGGGGATTTTTTTTTATGAAAATGTTATGTTCTATGGAAATATTGGAGGTCTGAACATATTCTGCACCCCTGACCTACCATGCCTAATAAAATTTTGGATGGATTAATACATCTAGAGACTAATTTTAGTATTTCCATGTAAAGTTGTGTGTGTAATCTGAAACATATCAGTCTATTTATATCAAACCTATCAAAATATTTTAATGGTTGACTTTTTTTTGTGTCTCTTATGTAATTAATGTTGTGTCAGTGTTTGTACATCTTTAGTTTTTAAGGTTTTACAAGCTCTGATATAACAAACCTCCTTCAGTTAGCAAATTACTATGTCCACGGTGGCGCAATATCAACACAAAGCTGTTACTGTATTGTTTTGAAGAAACCACATGTAATGAAGTTGACCTTAGAGGGGGAAGACCTATTTTTGGGACACATATGTATAAATTTTGAGCAGAATGAGATAGGTGGGCCTTGGAGAGTCAAAACAAGGGGTGAGTCTTCTAGTGTCAGCTGTATATCAGTGACTGGTTGACGGGTCTGGAAGAACATTCCAGCAGTAGCTATTTTTGTCTAGTTAGCTTTTTATAGCAAATGACAGAAAACCAACACAAAACTTATTTAATGATTTCCCTAACCTTCCCACCAAGTCATCCTGACGGATTTGCCCACAGGTTTGGGAGGATGGCAACAGTTGAAAGCTTAAACAATTTTTTTTTTTAAGTTTCACAAAACAAAGAGTGAAGTTCTCTATAATGTTGACCCAACATGCCTTTAGACCGCAATGTTTTGATTTACTTCTAGATTTTAAAATTTTTCCAGTGCATAGTGATTGCATAAATTTACATTTTTTCAAATGAATCGATGACACAAGTTTTACTCTAACCCCAACACCTACGTAGAGTGGGCTACATTCTGAATACTATATTAGGTGGTTTATGGAAATCTAAAGGTGTTATTTCAAAATACTTTATAGTATTGAAAATGGTATATGAGCATAACAATGAATTGAAAAATGTTCTATTTCAATTGATTAAAACATAACAAACCTTTAGCGGCATTGATATTACTTGTGCGAATATCTCCAGGTTTACTTTTATCTTTGTAAGCCGAATGCTGTCTTCTAGTAGCATCACCAGATGCTTTCGGAACCGTCATATTAAAATTGTAGATTGCAATTCAAATATATAAAATGTAAATATACTTAGAAGTATTTAGATGATGTAGGATTATTTCATTACAATAAATTCGCTATGACGAATCTAGAAAATTCCATGATGGTAGGTCTTGTAAAGCAAAGATTATGACTACGCAGAGACGATAAACAGAGACAAATTGAGAATTCACTGACTAACCATGATGACATACTAAAACTGAACAATATGGTGAGGATAGAGAAGCAGAATAATTTGTCTCGAGTATGCCGCAATATCTAGCGGCAGCAAATACAACTAAGTAGCCAACTTTAATTATTTTCTACGGTTGTTTGATCTTACACAAATCTTTTGCTCATAGGTATTAGGTTAGCCTTGACAACGTCTATTCAGCGTAGGAGTGGTGATAACTCAAAAGTAGTCTATTATCTATACAAAACTTCATGCATAACGCATAACAAGTTAAATTTAGTTCAAGGTTGTAATTGTTACACTATTCAATATGTATCGTTTATAAACATCATAATTTAAAGTAATAATACATTTCAACTTATTGCGCCCTAATTGCTATACACTATTCGCTATTGGTTATGCGTTATGCCAGTCTTACCGGTAGCCTAATAAGTTAAAATTATCTTCAACGTTGTGATAAACTTTTCTACCAGCCTATCACTTCTATTGCAAAATTAATTGACGCATGGTACCTTTACAAACCTAGATCTTTGTAAATATTTATTTTCAATAAAATATTAAACATTTCAATATATATATGTATAGTAATACATTTATTTTATAAAATTGTCAAAATAGGTTTCAAAGGCTTGGTTATTTATTCAGAATTTCTTTATAAAAAGAGCCAAAATCGTCTCGAATACATATAAACATTCTAATGTAGGTGTGATTAGTTCATTAACTTATTACATAAATTTAGGAAAGTGAGATCGATTACATGGTGTACATTATTGGTCCTCACTCGGCCACATTATTTTAGATGCACTTATGTGCATGAGAATTTCATTAATGAAAGTGCACCTTAAGAATATTACATTAGGACGTTTGTATGTTGTACGAGCTAATGGGATCTTTATATAAACAAAATAAAGACAATATAATACAATACAATTGTTAGCTATTCTATATTTTTAATATTTAGAAAACTTTTTCATGTTGGCTATATAATTTATGTAATGTTTATGAGACAGCCTGAATAAAGTTTGCGGGAAAGCTGACTTTTGGGAGCTGTAGTGATAGTTAATTTTTTGATTGTGTTTCTTCACATCTATTTTATTCTAATATTTAATATTAAGTAATGTGAACTATCAATCTTCATCTTTGATCCAAAATCTTTTTTATATTTTGCCTTCATATTATTTTGTCCTTTATTCTAAAGTGTAATCATGTGGATATTGAAAAGTGCAAAAGGTTAATATTCATACATTTTGATATTTTTGAATTATCTTATTAAGGTTAATTTACAAACAAAATAGTAAGATTTGTCGGAAGAAGTAGCGTACATAAATATGTATTGTTATTTCCATTTTGTATTATGTCAAGGTAGAAAATATATATATGAAATTGAAGTAATAATTCAGCAATAGGGAATAGGGAATGTGCGTTTTAAGCATTGTAGCTGGAGAGGGATGGAAGCAGAAAATGTTATGGCTACTTAGACTGGACAAGAAAAACAACAGAAGGCAGATGCTCATAGAATTTGGCCAGTGAAATGACCGGTTGGTGACCAACACCTGGTTCAAGAAACAGGAGACAAAACCATACACATAGAAGAGCCCACGAGACATCAGCAAGTACCAACGACTATGTCATTATCAAACAGCAATTCAGGAATGGAGTGAAGGATGTGAAGACATTGTTAGTTGCCAACATTAATTAAGACCACAACCTTCTGATGGCGTATATTGAAACAAGAGTTTCAGGAAGACGAGTAGGTAAAATAAATACTGAGGCGGAACTTTGAAAATTAAGAAGCCAGAGTGACACTGTGAGAAATTCAATAGAACCAAAGTTGAGTGTGTGATCACGATCAACTTAACTTTAACTTAATGTAATGTTCACTTAAAGTTAACTTAACTTAAGAAAACATGTGTGATCACTATTCACGTAACTTAACATAGCAATTCGAGCCAAACATCTTTATTCTCAAGTATGATCTGTGATTTGTACTAATTGTACGGTGATGATAGCGTATAACCCGAACGGGTAGTAAGACGCGGTGCTAAATATTAATTAATTACAGTGATGATCTGTGAATGTTTACAGTTTTCAATCGATATAATAAATATCTAAGTTATTACAAAACTTTTTTGATAAATTTAGCTTTCCTATTTTAGTTTAATTATTTTGTTTTGTCTGATCACTAGAACTTATGCTAAAGAGTAAACATTGGTCATAATACCAACAAATGAATTATTAAATAGTCCTGTTGACGTCACTCACATAGTGGTTGGCTGGCTATATCACGTGATATCCTTCAAGTAACATTCTCTTAAAGTAAAAGACCTCCCAGTACATCTCTTACGTTAAGTTAACTGCATCGTGATTGCTTCCATTTAAACACACGAGGAGATCCTTCACATTAAGTTACGTTGAGTTGACTTTAAGTTAATGTTAAGTTGATTGTGATCCTGGCATAAGTGTGGCAGAAAAGTGGAATAACGAAGGGTTAAAGATTATTTTTTTGATGGTGGTAAATGACAATGTTGGAAAAATGAAGAGGACTGTACAAAAGCCCTGGGTGACAATAGAAATGCTTCGAAAGATGGAAGAAAGAAGAAAATGGAAAAAGTCAACAAAGAAAGATATATTTGGCTAAACAACGAGCTAAGAAAGAAACAGACAAAGTGAGGAAAGACTAAATAGAGAATACATTCAATGAGATTATCATACTGAAAAGGAAGGGATGGCTTCATGTACCAGAAATCAAAGGACCTAGAAGGGAATAAAATCAAAGATGTGGGAACAATAGGAATAGAAATCCCTAAAGGTTAGATGGTGATAGATCATAAAGAGGTTCTTATGATTTGGGAGAGAGATATTTAAAAAAACTGTATGACAAGGAAAACTGACCAGTGAACCTGGAGATTGAAGCTGAAGATGAGCTAAAGGAAGAAGAAAAAGGTGCCAGCAGATTAAAGAGGGAATTGGAGAGAGCCATAAAGGACATGTGACGGCGGAAAGCTGTTGGAGATGCAGACCTTCTGAAGTAACTAGGAAACAACAGATTAATGGCTCTGACAACACTTATAAATAGTATAGATAGGCCTACTAAACAAGAGAATGGCTCATGGACTTTCTAGACATAACCTAGGGGGCTCAAGAGTAGAAGAAACAAGCCAAGAATGCAGTGAGCACAGGATCATTAACCTCATCTATCATGTGGGGAAGATCGTAGCACGAATAGGTACTCAACAGTCAAGTGGAACAGAAAACAGAACATATGGCAGAATAAAACTGTTTTAAATTCAGAAAAGGAACAAGAGATGCCATTGAGATGCTGAGAATAGCTATAAGAGTGTTGGAAATCAAGGAAGTGATATACATTGGTTTCATTGACTGGCAACAAGCGTTTAATAGATTGAAGTGGAAGAAATTGATTGAAATACTCAAGAAGATTAGTGTCAACTCTAGCGACAGAAGGCTGATTGCAAATCTTTACCTGGGACAACGAGTGAAGATGAAGCTGAAGGATGGGGAGACCAACAGCGTAGAGATAGGAATAGAAGTGAGGCAGGAATGCTGTTTGTCACCCAGTCTGTTCAACTTATATGGAGCGTGGCTGGTCAGGGAAGCCCTGGAGGGTCGTAGCAATCTCAGGATAGGAGGATGGATCATCATCACAGTAAAATACACAAATGATCTAGCATTGATAGCCAAAAATAAAGATGAGTTACAGGAAATGATGGACTGACTGGTGGAGATAGGGAGAAGATATGGTATGGAGATAATCAGTGAGAAGTCAGAAGTGATGGTGATTTCACAAAATGAAAAGCCGTTGCAAATCAAAATTGGGAACCAGGAGCTGTAAAAAGTAGAGCCGTTCAAGTATCTGGGAAATCTCATGACAAAGATTGCCTACTGCACCAAGGAAATTAGGTCGAGGATCACCATGACCAAGAAAGCTTTCAACAAGAAGAGGTTACTGCTGACCAGCACTTGTTGAGTTTGTACCTGAGGGAGAGTTGATGAAATGCTATAACTTATTTGTAGTATCGTGCTGTATGGAGCAGAAACTTGGACTCTTAAAAATATGGGAAAGAAATACTTGGAGCGCTTTGAAATGTGGTGCTGGAAAATATTTGAGAATATCAGGTGAATAGACAAGGTGACAGAGGAAGAAATCCTAAAAAGTTTGGGTGAGAAGAGAACCATTTTATATGTGATTCTTTGGTACAAACTAAACTGGATTGGACACATTCTCAGGAGGGACTGTCTTCTGCATTACATCATAGAAGGAAAGGACGAGGGAAATATTAGCTTAGGAATAAAGAGGATTCAAATTATGGATGACTTGAAGGACAGAAGAAAATTCTTGAAGCTGAAGGAGGAGGCACAGGACAGGGCGCATTGATGGTCTCAAGTTGATTAACAAAAGGAATGGACCTGTCGTAATACAGAACACCTAATAATAAATAATCAGAAACTACTTTATTTTATTTGTCAATCTGTCTCATCCTTGGGATTAGAGGTCTAGCATCTCCTCATTAATAAGAAAGAAGCAGAGCTATAACAAAATTTTTTTTTTAAACAAATGAATTGGATCACTTTTTTTTTTCTTGGGTGCTTAACACTTATTAATTTTTATTATGTTCAGATACTAGTCTTTTACTGATATTTAAATCATATTTACCTTGCTTGCATTTGATACTTTCGTGCATCGACTTATTGATTAGCTTTTGGAAGTACAACTTTTTGACGTTTCACACACAAACGTACTAATAGCCTCTTTAGTTATATGAATTCTATAGGTAATAATTGAAACAAAAATTATTAATTCCTTGGTAAGAGTTGTCTTGAGTAGCAAAATGAGACTTTTAAGACACTAGCCTACATTTGATTTCATTAATTCATTTAACTACGTTACTGATATTGTTGTGGACAAAGGTTTGCAGGAAGAACTTAAACTTAACTTTTGTTTAACATTATGAATTATTTATGATCCCTTATATTTTCCCTTAAAATTTAAAATATATCTTTTTTACTTTCAGGTGAAGAATATATCTTATTGACAAATAAAGAGCATATTGTTAGTCGCAAAGAAAGTGGCAACCTAGTTTCTTGGTAATGATGACTCCATCAGTCGTACTCATGCCAAAATAAAAGTTTCACACAATATTAAGAATCTGGTAAGATTACTCTTGAGTTCTCTTTAATGCGTCTAAGTAAAATTGTTTAGGCCTAACTAGAATAACAATAGTATGGAAATGATAAGTTTTGGTTTATTTTGTGTTATAACATGTTGATTTGCTTCATCAGAATGTTTTGATTAGTACTATTCAAAATGATACCTTTTATTTACGATCATATGCTCATTCATCCTGTAGATTATTCTAAATTATGATATTGTGGCTCAAGTCCTACACTCAGTATTTTTTAGACCAACTGGAAAATTTCTTAAGCATTTTAGGCTAATATGAAACCCTCCATTTCCTTCAATTGCAGCCCTTCTTTTGAAAAGTTTCTTATTTACTGTATAATACATGAATGTGTTCTTTCATTACACTTGGTTGAAATTGAAACTTCAGGAATTTTCTTTTAGATAATAACTCTTGCTGTTTTCTAAAGCTGAGAGTACATTCATAAAAAAAAATTGAATAATGTGAGATGTTTCAACTTAGGGAGAAAAGAAACCCTCTCAAGGATAGCATGTTGACCTACCTGAGGCAAGGTCATTAATTAACATAATTTTGACCTAGATTTGTGGTTTAATGGTCTAAAGCTTTTCACTTACTGAATTTGAATTAAATGCTTTGAACATTTTTTACTACTGGTACATGCATTTTAATGGAGTTTCGCACAGTGGATTGGAACTGAACGAATAGATTTGCCAGGGAGGGAATATTTCATCATCCTCTACACTCATTCTCAGCTATACACCTGTTTTTTGACGATTTTTGTATATTAATATGTAAAAATATTTTTTGAGTGAAGAATGAATCAACTTTTTAGGTTCAACAATACGCTTTAATCCATGATATCGGTAAGTAACATTATGCATGTGTTATGAAGGAAAACGCGTGAGAGGAAAGCTCATCCTCCCAAAGTCTTTTTTGGAGGTGCTTCTTCCTATTCATCAGCAGCAAGGCACAGAGCAACCACCATTGCCTCCTCTACACCGCTGATAACACTCATCACTAAAATCGATATAGGCCTACCCTCTTTGGTTGTTGTCTTCTGACTGACATGAATTTCAAACACCAATTTGCCATTGTGCAGACAAACCTTGTTTCTGTTTTGACTGTTCCAAATCTGTTCCGCTTGGATTCAGTTGCAACAAGCTTTAGGTGTCATTCTTCTAAAAGATTGGACTGCCCATGACAGGGAGCTTGGGGATTGAAACCCAGTCATGTGTACTGAGGTTGGTTTTCCACTCTCCCTCCACAAGAATGCGGGCGGATACAATTATTTTCCTCATCCCTAACACGTTAGCATAATTTGTACAGGTGCATATAACCCGAACGGCTGATAAGATACGCTGACAAAAAAAAAGTTAACATTGACCTTGCCAACAAGGAGCAGGCCTATCTTGTTGCCAAACCTTTTGATGTTAGTAATTATATGCAAAGGTGTGTTGTCCATGAGTTACATAGGCTACAGACTTATTTGCTTACTATTAAACTAGATACCATCAACATGTTTGTTTGTGGAGTCTTGTCTATACATCCGATTAGACAGGTTACATTCTTTGATGGCCGCGTGGTCTAAGGTGTCACTCTCTTGTTAGAATAGACTGCCAATGACAAGAAGATCAGAGTTTGAATCCTGGTTGGGTGTACTGACGGTTTTTCCAAAATGATTTTTCACTATCTCTCCACACAGATGTGGGTACAATTCCACTAAAATCAACATCTTCATCATTAACACATTGGAGTAATGATTACATATGTGTATAAAGGCTGTAACCATGCGTCTTTCAGATTGTGCACCTCTTTCTTATGCACAGGTGCAAGTTATACCAGCAACTGAATATTATTTTTATTTTCCCCTTATTGCAGAATGATCCTACTGAACTGCCAACGGTAATACTTGTGGATTGTGGATCTAAGTATGGCACATTCCTTCAAGATAATGTCAAGCTTGCAGCAAATACTGAAGTAGCTCTGAAAGATGGGAGCGTGATCAAGTTTGGTGTACAATGGAACGTTTGGACGTCAGTACAATCTTTAAATTACATAAACATAATGACATGCTAATACTTTATTTTATAATCAGTCATTTCTCTGTAATGGCCAACAAGTATTTAAATATACATTGCACTTTCTTTTTCACTGTGGACCCTCTCACACTAATCTAATGCTCACCTTTCTTAATTTGTTCCATTAGGTTAGTTATAGTAGGATTTTGGTATTAAACTATTTCCTGGCCCAACACTGGCGGCCACATGGTCTCTTACCGGATCACTCGTGATGGTAAGGATGGGCTCTAAATCTCAGCCGGGTGCCCTAAGGGTAGTTTTCCACACATGATTTCTCACTTTTGTTTTCCCACCTTCTCTCAAATAAAATGCAGGTTGTTTTTTATCTAATACACCTTCCTCATCTACACATCTTAAAATAAGCCGTTAACCGCTTCGTGGCCACATAGTCTGAGGTATCACCCTCGCAATAAATTAGACGGTCGATGAGAGAGCGATCGGGTTTCGAATGCTGGCCGGGTGTATCGAGGGTGGTTTTCCCCTAAATACTTTTCCACTCTCCATGCAAATGTGAATACACTTCCTCTAAATTTAATCTCTTCATCCCTGACTCATTTTCCTAATTAGTACATATGCATATAAGCTAGACAGGTAGTAAGAGTTGGTGCTAAAAGAATAATTAAAAAAATACAATTATAGTAATAATGTTGTTGTTACACTCACCAGTGTCCATCCATTTGGGTTATACGCTGATGGTTTAAGGGATTATGAAAGCTATATCTATAGGAAATGTACCAGTATTTGTGTGGAGGGAGAGTGGAAAAATATTTTGGGAAAAACCACCCTCAGTAGGCCTTACATCCGAGTGAGATTAGAACCTCGAGCTCCCCGTCATCTGTAATCTGGTCTCCTGCGAAGGTAATACCTTAAACCATGCAGCCAACAAAATAAATAAATACTTGTTATTGTGTAGTGTGCAAACGGTCACTCCACATTTTAATAAAGCATTACTGTAGACCTAAGCTAAACAAAGCCTTGACAAAGGGAAATAAATCCTTTTATATAAAGATAACATGATTTGTGTGTAATAATGTTGTTGTTACACTCACCAGTGTCCATCCATTTGGGTTATACGCTGATGGTTTAAGGGATTATGAAAGCTATATCTATAGGAAATGTACCAGTATTTGTGTGGAGGGAGAGTGGAAAAATATTTTGGGAAAAACCACCCTCAGTAGGCCTTACATCCGAGTGAGATTAGAACCTCGAGCTCCCCGTCATCTGTAATCTGGTCTCCTGCGAAGGTAATACCTTAAACCATGCAGCCAACAAAATAAATAAATACTTGTTATTGTGTAGTGTGCAAACGGTCACTCCACATTTTAATAAAGCATTACTGTAGACCTAAGCTAAACAAAGCCTTGACAAAGGGAAATAAATCCTTTTATATAAAGATAACATGATTTGTGATAGATAAAATTATTGTATTTCGTTGAATAGAATGTTGGATTTCAGTATGAAAAGTAGGTAATAATAAAAGGCATTTTTCAGCTAAAAATGGCATAAAAAAATTTACTCAAACTTATGTTGTAAAGTGATAAGGATAGAAAAATTATGGCTAAATTTCAAATAATTAATTTTTTAAGTAATTCCCTTAGGTCACTTTGACCGTTATAGTAGCCAGATCAAACTCATATTTTACTTCTTCAACAATGACCATTGGAGGAGGGAAATATTTTTTCCAGACTGTAAATTGTAAATTTTTTATTTAGGGTATTATAAGGAATACTAATAATAAACTTCAACATAATTGACCATTATTTGGATATTAAAGGCCAAGTAATCAATTTGGCGAAAAGGACAAACAGTATAAGGCAGGGGTTCCTGATTGATGGGGAGGGGGAGATGGAAGAATGGAAATTAGGAAATAACATTAAAAATTGATTATTTTTTTGTTTAGGTCACTTTTCCAAAGTAATTTAGATAATTATTTCTTGTAATGTTGGCAACACTGCATAACAATTGTAATAAATTTGGTGAGGAGTCAAAAGTGTGCAAGCACCTGTTTATTTTCAAGCTCACAAGCCTCAGATTTGCCCCCTCCCCCATCCCCCCCATCTCCAATTCTCCTCTCTACCCACTCCCTAATCCAGAGGCTCCCAACTTTTTAGTCCAAATGAGCCTTTGCACCAGAAAAAACAACAAAACATATTGAAGCCCTCATACAATTTTTTCGCTAATATTATAAACATTTAACAGTGACAGCTAACTTTTATAACTAGAATAAATACAATACAATACACAGAAAATCTCACATTATCTGGCTACACCATTGGCAAATTTTTTTTTATTCAGAAGAATATATACAAAAATTGCCTCATGGAGACTGAGATAACTGGCGAAGCCCAAGGGCTCTGCAAAGCACAGTTTGAAAGACGCTGCCCTAAGCTACCATTGAGGCCCCAAGCAACATCACTGTATCTTCACCCCCGACTCTCATAAAAACTAAACAGTGTTGTCGACATGGAAGTGGAAAGTGATTTGAGGTACATTAAACCCGACATTTAAGAACTGATGAAAACAAAACAGTGTCAACCATCACAATAATATTCAGACATTTCTTTCATTGTCCCTACCTACAAAATTCTATGACGTCAGGATGTTACTTCGGGGTTTGGGTCGAGAAAACACTCGATAGATTGTGGTTTACACATTTATTCAGAATTTAACATGAACCCACAGTTGGTCCGAGTACACAATCAATGTCAAACTGAAACCTCTTCTCCGTGCTCACCCGAGCTTGCAATTAAATTCGTCAAACAATAAGTGCCCCACATAAACACAGTCATTAGCGGGTTCGAGAAATCTCCCTTCGAACAGTAAGAAGTTTGTGCGCCCGTGAGCTAACAACTCAACAGATCACATACACATTCGTGTTTGTGCGTCACCACCCTGACAAGGGATGACCCGACGTGCACTAACGTGAGTTCAAACCCGTAGTGTCTCGACAAGGTTGAAGCTTGAGCCTCTGAGCTTGTCGAGACAATGTGCAGCTGACCGCACAGGGGGAACAAAAGAGCAGCACTGCACACACACAAAAGGAAAAAGTCAAGGAAACCCGGCTTAGTGGAAGCTTACCCACAGTTGAGGAAATACTGATCTCTTGCAATATAGTGTCCTAGTGACAAGGATATTGGGGTTCGAATCCAATTCAAATATATATATTTATATCCATTACAGTTTCCAGCCTATGGCCTGGGTCAGTTTTTTATTCAAGCTATACATTTTTCCATTACTGGCTTGCTAGGCCTGTAATAGCTTCACATGCCTTATAATCTAACTTAAGACTAGGACAGACACAACATCTCAGCTGTTAATTTATCAGTGTGAAAGGGTAAACCCATATTTTAATCAATGATACATTTTCGGCCATGCCAGGAATCGAACCCGACACGCTTCTGACTGAACTAAGGTGTCGGACTAGTAGTTTTTCTCCCTGAATTGTTTCCCACACTCTCCCCACAAATTTGGGTACATTTCCTCTGAGATCTATCTTTCTCATCCACACTGCATTGGTGAAAATATGTCAATATCCCAAAAGAGTAATAAGATGTGTAGTGCACACCAAAAAAATGGTGTTAACATAATGATTAAATTTATAAATATAAACTCTTTCCTTCCGTCTGTGTTGTAACAGGTTGGTTCATGTGCCACTGGTTGTGACTGCATCAACTTTGAACTCGGAAGAGAAGAGGTTAATGAGTCAGACTGTGGTAGCTCTCGGAGGTCATGTTGTGCCCCGTTGGCAAGACTGTTGCACTCATGTCACCATGAAGCAAGTCACATTGACTATCAAGGCAAGTGAAATATAAACGTTCATTAAAAATAGTGAAAAGTATGAATGAAGAGCTATCCATTTTGTTTTACTTGTGAAGGATAAACTACCTGAAGCTTAATGATAGCAGATGCCCTCGTATTATTTAAGGTAAATATTCTACTGCGAAGAATATGTGTAGATTCAGACAAATATATTGATAGTGTTTCGATACCCAGGGGTATTATAGGCCTATAATAACTTAGGTTGAAAATCTAACCTGGGGTAAACATGTATAATATTGTAAGCAGAAATCATTTTATTGTTTAATGCAGCTTTATATATTCAAACACATATTAGTCCTACCAAATAATCTAAAATCAACCATAAGTCATTAATTATTTCGTAGCTTGATTACCCTTCAATACGCCTCCTTTGCATGAGTAAAAGTTTAAAACAGAAGAGAGAAAAAAAGCTTAAATCTTAAGATTTATTTTCATACTAAAAAAATATTATCACATTAAAAACTACCTCATAACCTAAAAAATACTTTCCAAACTGACAACTGAAAATCGCATGACTTGATGGATGAATATGTGAAAGTAGATTTTGTTATTTTTAAAGTGTCAAGTAGGAATTCTGTGAATATTTATGGTACAGCCAAATTTCCATAGGAAGAACCTTATCTTATAGCATGTTATGAATTTGCCCACAAAATGTATGCTTGTATTTTATAAATTGACCTTTTTATGAAAATTGAACTGTAGTAGTAATCATCATAGTACTATTGACATAGCGGTTCCTGTTTTATCATCAGGTGGTGTGCGCCTTGGCCCTTGGTTGCCCGATCGTCACCCCCAAATTTTGGGACAACTACTTGTCATCTGTGTCCAGCAAGACCACCCTCCCAGACTACTTGGACTTTATACCTCCACTAGCCGAAGTTTCTCTGAACAACAGCAATGTCCAATTCACAATCAACACAGCCAGGAAGCATCTGTTTAAAGGGAAACTCTTTGTCTTCCATTCCAAACAGCAGTTTGATGCTTTCTCATGCATGGTGATCTCTGCAGGTATACCCATCATCATCTTCTTCAACTGTTTCCAACCTATGGCCATGTCACTTTGTCAAATTCCTCCATCTTCCTTTTTCCTTCCACCATTTTTTTTCTTCTTCAATTACTTCCATTCTTCTCCTCTTACCTGCACACTTTCTGTTATCTTCTCATCCCCTCTCTTTTTTGGTCTCCCTTGCAGTCTTTTTCCCACATACCTACTTCATTTCCAACATTTTTTTTCGGCATCCTCTTTTTTTCCATCCTAATTACCTGCTCATACCATCTCAGTATTGCTTCCTCTACTACCTCATGGACTCCCTGTACCTCCACTCTTTCTCGGGTAACTTCATTCTTTGTTTAGTTTCTCTTTGTGTCAGCTAACATGCTCCTCACAGACTTTATTCCCATGTCCTCCACTTTCCTACTCTCTCTTACATTCACTGTCCATGTTTCTGCTACATATGTGGCAATGGGTACAAAGTGCGCCCTATACTACGCTTTTCTGATCCATAGCAGGTCCTTTACACACCAACAACTCCCCCTGCTGCCCTCGTTTTATTAGATTCTCTCTACTCCCACCCTTCACCTTAATCATGCTTCAAAGATATTTTACTCTTTATACCTTTCCAGCTCTAATTCATCCTACTTTTATAGCTTTACTAGGCCCTCGGTATACTGAGGAAAATAATATAAATATGTTTAAGATTTAAAAACTCAGAAACACTTAAGAATTCTTAATTATATGCTTAAGTGCATTATTTATATTTAGCACCGCGTCGTCTTAAGTGTATTCAAGATTCGAAAAAAAAACTTTAAAATTTTGGGTCAAACTTTTTTTTAGAGCTATTGTGATGATTAATAATGGGTTATATGTGTATGATACACTTTTGTACACTAGGAATCCTTACATGCATGAGCTGTCATTCACTACAGGACCCTTTCTTACAAACAACATAATCACATAAAACTTTGTGGATTATTTTCAAACCGATGACCTCTTAGTATACCGTACAGATTAGCCATCACAATTGTTAATATTTGTTTATTTCAGGTGGACAGTGTGTCATTGCAGACGACAATAACCTTACTTTAGGGGAAATGATTCAGCCAAATGTTATAGTAATGAGCTATCCTTTTGATAGGAATACACAAGAAACTCAAGTTTCAACTTCCTTCAAGAACATTCAATGTGAGTACAGTTTTTTTATGGTCAGTTGGTGCCTATCTTATCATAAGTTAAAAATATTTTGTCAAATAATTAAGGGTATGCAAAGCTTCAAAACCTTTGACCCGATTTGAATATTCATCAATATTGTTTTCGCTTCAAAAATAAGTCTTGGTTTCGGCAACCTACAAAGCATCACCAGTAAAATTATTGACAGCTTATTTTATATTTCATTGTTATTAATCCATTGCGATATACAAGATTTTCCTTTTTTAATTGGTTACGAATCTTTGCTTACTATAGCTCAAATCGAATATGTTCAAGTTAATTTTTTTTTTTAATTTTAATGTTTTATAGTTAAAAATGTTTTGAATTTAAACTGAATCAAACATTTTATAACAAATTGTTGTCAAATATAAATAATGTTATCCATGATACAGCGTAACATTATGGCTGGAAAGCCTTGTAGATCACAAAATTAGTGAAACACAAAAAAATAGGGTCATATCACCTGAGTTTCCCCTATTTTTAGTTGAGTTCGATATAATATAAGGTTTTTAAATCGTGTCCAAATAATTAATAAATTGTAAATATTACGAGAGTCACAGTTTTCTTTGCTCAAGTCCAATAATGGATCCATGCTCATTAATTATTTTAAAAGTTATATATTCCAAGCATTTTACGTTAAGATTTTAATTTTTAAATTAAATTCCATTGAATCCAAACCCGAGATCTATTTTGTGTTTGAAATTTTGAATCCAATACTAATCTTTCAAATATTGAAATTCTCTCTAAAAACAGTTTTCTTGCTTTATGAGGTAATTGTATTATATTTGGAAGAAGATACAGGAAAGGCGGATAGAAACATAAACAAACAGAAAATAGCTTTTACAATGAAAATAAGAAAACAGTTCACACTTTAAATTGCTGCCATTAGACAAAGAGGTAATGGCTGCCTCTTGAAGAAAATCAACTGATACTTCCCAATCCCTCAACCTAGGAGATGGTATAGTGGTAACGATCAATTTTCTTAGAGAGGCAGCCAAGTGGCAGCAATGTAGAGTGTGAACTGTGTCCTTCTTTTAATTGTAAAAACAATTTTTTGTTCCTTTTGTATGTTTCTGCAACCCCCCCCTTTATCTCTATAAGGTGAGAGAGGCAGTAAATTAGGTAAAGATTTACTTGGTTGAACATAACAACGCGGCAGTAGGCCTAAAGTCAGTTGGCCTAAAAGTCATTTGGCCTAAAA
>CABFOV010001785.1:65233-96939 GCA_902141375.1 Timema poppense | reverse complement strand
ATTATTATTATTATTAGCACCGCGTCTTACTACCCGTTCGGGTTATACGCACATACGCTAATGTGTAATGGTAGGGTGATTGTGAGATGAAATGAAGGACCTACAGTTTAACGTGGAATCCGAACCACGGTGGAGGCCTGGCATTCCTCACATTCACAAGATGTCTTCTTGTGAATGCTGAAGACGGGGAGATTACTAATAAGGATGCACTTCTTCTAAATTAAATCCTTATAGACCCTAACCCATTAGCTTAATTAGTACATAGGTGTATAACCCAAATGGGTAGTAAGGCGCAGTGCTAAAAAAAAAATCTAAAAAGATCTATTGAAATATCTTATAATCGCCAATATTGTTGCAACATTACACCTGGACGCGAGAATTGAACTCGTAACTCGGCTTGGTATTCCAATGCTCTAGCTTTGAGCTGTTCATTATCTGTCCTGTGTTTGGGTTCATCCTATATTCAAATCTTAGGGCATAGTCTGTAATGGATGTGTGCATATCACCAATTTACTTTGTGAATATGATAATGGATACTAATGTAAATAATGCTCCTTTGCTTTTTGTGATCTTTGCTGATGGTAACAATTAAATAGTACAAGCGGTTGTTTACCTACACTCTGATAATATTTCAGAATTTTAATTTTGGAGGTATGATTCTCTTGTAATCCATTATTTTTTGCTTGTGCTTCTTTATCAACCTTAGAATAAATTTGTTAGTTTTTAAATTAATTCTAAACATGAATGAGTCACCAAAATGTTTATATGATATACTTCATGCAAGTACAAGACATTTTAATCTTTTCATTTATTCGAGGTATTTAATGTGTACTTTATAAACGTACTGATTATTTCAGCACAAGGTAATTTATTTGAGCAAAAGTAAAAGGGCCTACCAATTTTGCCGGGAAAGGTATTTTCACATTCTTTCCAAGGTTCTTTTACTTGTTAAATTCGGCATGGGACTGAGATGTTAACTTTCCCTTTGAAGGAAGTTGTGTTAAGGATTCTTATTGCCCAAGAAAAACCGCCACTTCACACGGCCCTTCCACCCCCGGGTCGGTATGAACGTACAAATATTGGGTTTTAAGGCGGGAACTTTACCCAAAGACGAGCTATGTCGATAATAACTAAACATAAGGTGAAGTGGAGTAGAATGTGTGTTGAGCTGCCGCAAAGTATATAGGAAATTTTCTCAATCTAAATCTTAACCAAAAATAAAAAGCAGAATCTGCCTCATTGAATCCGAACCATGGTGGAGGCCTGGCATTCCCCACATTCACAAGATGTCTTGTCAGAGGTGAAGGAAGGGTTTGGTAATCAGATAAATCTGTGCCGGGACCGAGGATTGAACCCCGGCCGCCAGCACAGAAGTCTGACACCTTACCCCTAGGCCGCCAGGTCACCGTTCCAATCTAAGTTAACATTTATAATAAAATATAAAAGTAATCAAATTACAATCAAACTTGTTACATAATAATAATCACTACACATATTATTATCATTACAATTAAATTAATCTTCACAAAACGTTTGTATTTTATTTTTAGCTGTTAGAGTTTTACCCTTGTATACTAGTTATGCTAATATCTTGGTAATGAGGAAGTTTTTGTAGAGGATTATAGAGGAAGTGCAGCCACATTTGGGTTTAGGTAGGGATGAAATTCAATAACGAAAAAAAAACACCCTCAATAAATCTGGCGAGGATTCAAATATTTATCAGTTTATTGGCAATCCTTCGAGAGCGGCACCTTATAACAGAGGTGGGCAATAATTTTTTTCACGTTTGTGGTTAATTGAGAAGTGAAATTTGCCAAAACATGTAAAAATTAAGAATATTTTTTCCTCAATTGATGATTTAAAAACGATACACATCGTTTGAACAAGTTATTCAAGACATGTCCATTTTGATTACTTACTTACAACTGCCTTTATTGCAAATGATGAAAATTGTTTGGATTGAAAATGTGAGACACCTTAACCGCTAGCCCAACTTGCCCATATCTGACACCGGAAACCTCTCTTTACCAATATCGACTTGTCCGTGTCTAACTTGCGCATCATAATCTTTGACCATGTTTTTCCATTTTTATCCTCCTATAAGTTCTTTTTTTACTCAATAGATGTCTCTAATATAATACAAACTAGTGACATCAGGCGTAGTTTATTGTAAATGACCCGCCTCGGTGGCGTAGTTGGCTAACACGCTTGTTGTGTCGAGCCCGACTGCTGAGCACGGGGAGATTGAGGTTCGAATCTCGGTCGGGTGAACTGGGGGTGGTTTTTTCCTAAATGGTTTTCCACTCTCCCTCCACGCAAATGCGTGTTCACTTCCTCTAATTCAACCTTCCCAATTCCTAATCCATTAGAGTAATTAGTACTTAAAGCGTATAACCCGAACGGGTAGTAAGACGTGGTGCTAAATATTATTATTATTATTATTGTAAATAATTGTAGAGTTTATTTTCTACCTAACAGATGTCACCAGCATATTAATAACAAATAGTGACATCAGTTTTTACTTACTGTGACTTAATTAAGATTTTTGGTAAATTTTCAGAAAATGTTTATTTTGAAATGAAGAACAATAATAGTCAATTTTATCTTATATACATATGCTCTGTTTTATGAATGTTATATTCAAGAAAATTTAGTATCGTTATTATTTTAAAGTTCGAACCATTTTTGTTTTTAAACTATCAAATTTTTTTATTTTTCCTGAAAATTAGCTTCAAAAAAGTGTATAATGTGCATTGGTATTATTATAAATTTTTTTTTTCTAACCACACAAACAAGAAATAAATTAAGTATAAAGAAATATGACATTTTCAGTGTATGTACTTTTTTTTTTAACCAAACAGGGTGACCTGGCGGTCTAGGGTTAAGGTGTCAGACCTCTGTGCTGGTGGTCCGGGGTTCAATCCTCGGTCCCGGCACAGATTTATCCGAATACCAAACCCTTCCTTCACCTCTGACAAGACATCTTGTGAATGTGGGGAATGCCGGGCCTCCATTGTGGTTCGGATCCCACGTTAAACTGTAGGTTCCTCCATTTCATCTCACAATCACCCTACCATTACACATTAGCGTAAGTGCGTATAACACGAACGGGTAGTAAGACGCGGGGATGATAATAATAATAATAATAATAATTTAAACCAAACACGCAACTGGTTTATGTGAAATTCGACAATACATTAAAGTTGCGATTATCTGACCCGGTTCCTCAGTATTAACAAGTCGGTTTTAAAATAAACTAATCAGTACATATCCACTATAAAACTTAATACATTTTTACTCTAATCCTTTTGGTGCTCAATCTTCACTTGTTGTTTTGTAACCAATGTTCCATTTATATAATAAAGTACTGAATCGTAGGGATTTTAAAGATTTCTTTCTTGTTTAGTTTCTACTTTCCATTTACAATTACTGTATGTCTATTATACATCACATTCAGAAAACGAGCAGATTATAATAAAACAAAGTTAATTTTTTTTTAAGAATTAATAAAAAGGTACGGTATTCAAACCCATATTGAAAATTATTTACACCTGGATACCCTATTACCCGGCTTATCCGTTATCCAGCACAAAATGCCGCCACTTTAGGCCGGATAATCGCGATTATAGTGTAGTTTTGTCTGAAAGGATACATAAACATTTTCTTAGTGTCTGACCTCAATGCTATTCTTAGCTCCGCCTTCAAAGTGACATGACTAACTTGTATTTCGATAAGTTTAGTACAATCGCAGAGAACGTCGTCGATTGACACACCCACGCTAACCCAAACATGGACAGTGATTTTGAAATTCCTTCAAAGTTGGTTGATTGTTGTCAGTCAGAATAAATTTCCACATATTATCTGTAGATGAATAATTCTGGTAGTTTTTTTTTAAGTATTCCTTATTATGAAGAAAAAAAGCAAATTATTCTATAGACCACTCCTGTCCAGAGACAAAAGAGTGGAAATTTAACTTGCTTTAATTTTTAATATCAAAGTGGAATTGAATAAGCAATAACTCGAGTTTGACACATTTTATATGTCAAATTATCTACGTGTGGTGATGGATTGAAAGTGTTTTCCACCCTTTCCTTAAACCCTCCGACCTCCAAAGTGGATTACGTAGATGCCTTACTAACTTTTTTTTTTAACTAGAGATGTATCTGTACCACAATTTATTTACAATAGACGCAATTTTCAGGCTTGTTAAGGGGGTGTTCAAGTAGTAGTACATAAGCACCTTAGGGTGGGGGAAGGGGGTTTAGTTTTCATTTATTTTTGCTGAAAAGGGAGGAGGGGGTTCAGAACAATTCTTACGTAAGACAGAGAAAGAAGGGCAAAATTGAGGTAGGGCGCATCGCAATCCTCTCGGATTTCAGGCAGCTTCGGGAAGGAATGAAGATGCCAATTGTTTAAAGGAGGAAGAAACATGACTGTTAAATAAATTTAAATTCACTGTTTACCAGCGTTAACTGTCAGTTATTCCACAATATTAATTTACACCTCTATGTTAATAATTATCAGCAATTTATAATTTGCATGAATTTTAAGCTTCTTTTTATCGTGTCTTTCTTCCTGTATAGGCAAAACTGCATGAGAAAAAAAAAGGTCATTCTTGTGAAAAAAAAGAAAAAAAGTTGACAAATCTTACGTACACAGAGGGGGGTGGGGCAAGCACTTGCTTACTAAGAGGGGGTTGGGGATTGATTAAAAATGGCCAAAAATGTGCTTACACAATGAATGCCCCACAATTATTGTTTAAAAGCATTAGAAACCGCTCTTAATTGCAAATACATGTGTTAACTTGGTTGATTGAGTCACAATTGTTGGTGTAAATTTACCTACGTTCCATTCGAAAGATGGCAATATTACCTCGGCTGATTATTGATCGATTACACCGACCAACATCTTAAAAGATACACCGTAATGCAGGCCTGCCAAAATTAGTATGCGACACTTATTATTGTCTCATATTATCCTTGTTTATTAGTCTGCATGGTGGCTACAGACAGGGAAAACCTGGAAAAGTCAGGGAATTTTTTGATGACAGGGAAAACAGGGAAATGTCCGGGAATTTAACTTAAAATAAGGAAAAGTCAGGGAATTAAAAAATATGTCTAAAATATCCCATTAATTTTGAAACCAAACAAAGTTAATAATACCTAAATAAAATAACATTTGAATTTTTAAAGTAATTGATAAAACCGTTTATTTTTAGTAGATACAAACTTTTTTTTAATCTGTGATCAATAATAAGTAAAACAAGTCATCAGCCAGCATTAAAACTGGGAAAAAGTAGTCAGGGGAAAATTGAAAAATGTTGCCTGGAAAACCTGGAAAAGTCAGGGAATTTTTGTAAAATATGTTTTGTAGCCACCCTGATCTGGTAACCATGTCATGAATCTGTAAATGTAATAGCCCATTTGAGTTTTATTACAACCAAATGATTATCTTTATTAATAATTTGTTACAACACTACAGAAGTGGTGATTATGGAGGCAGAAGGGGGGAAAAAATATTTAAAATACACCAGCACTTGAGACTATTCATTAGATGAGTGACAGCTCAATCCATTCTTTCCAAAATGATTTAGACCCACAACCTAATTTTTTTTGAGCAACCACATATCGTACTAACTCCTTTGGGCTACACGCCAGTGTACGAGCTATATTTATCTGTTAGGAATTAGGAAAGAAATATACTGGCATTTGCTTGGAGGAAGGGTGGTAAACCATTTAGTAAAAAAAACCACTCTCAATACACCCGACCAGGATCGAACTTTGACCTCCCTATCTTCCTCAATCTACTCTATTGCAAGAGTAGTGCCTTAGACCATGAGGCCACCAAACCGGGCCGTGACCTTATTTTTTTTGTATGACAAACTTATTCAACCCCATCTAGGTTTAAAGGTCATATTTTCAAATACAATAGAATCTTGATAATCCGACGTATCCTCATGACGTGCAATTTACGTTGTTGTGCGGTAAGTGAATGCATATTATTCTCCCAATACCATCGTTTCTTTGTCGTTGAGTGAGTCACACACTTCTGGATTGCGCGAGCACTCAAAATATTGTTTATATTCTCATCGCCACTTTGGCTGCCATTTTGAATAGATGTAAAGTAATATGAAAAAAATTTGAATTCAATACATATAATCTTTACAGTAATTTTAGATCCAAAGTTTGTTTGCATAAAATAAAAGTTCAGTAATTTATCGCATTACAGTACTGTATTTGTACTGTAGATTAATTACCAACAAACCTTATTTTATATTTATTCTGCACTTCTCTCTACAGTATTTTAGATTTGTTTCTCGCCCCTTCTCCCTGCTTCATCTGTTTCTGTATTATTCAACATTTCGGTAACTAAACCAGATGCCGGTCCCATTTAAGTTGGATTATTGAGATTATTGAAAAAAAATGGTCATACTCTAAACTTTATAAGTTAGGGCTGGGAAATATAAAGTTTTAATAGCAATGTAACCAAATTTGTTTGGAGTTAGTTTGGGAAACTATTTAGGATAAAACACGTAACTACACCGAGATCTCCTTATATTTAACGCTATGATGCCTTTATCCACATTCATAAGTTCAAAAGTTAATTCCATTGGTGGATAGATATTGTGAATAAATTAAATAAAAACTGGAAATAGTATATAATTTTTCATTCATTGCTTTTTTTTATACTTATTACTCGAAAACTATTGAAGGCCTTTTGTTTGTTTTGCAGAAAAATTCACAATATCCGGATTTACCACAGAATTATGAAGAATCATCAGAACAATGGTGTAATAATAGTTGTGTTAATAGAGACATTAAGAAGAACTTGCCACAAGGGGGGTTAAACCAAATTTGTATTGTAGAAATTTTCTCTAGGGGTGTTTCTAGAGGCGAATTTTGTTTCAAACATGGGGATGGTAATCAAAAGTGTTGCACTGTAGGAGATAGCACCAATATACCCAAACAAGATGTGTTAGGTATTCATGGTGGTTTAAATTATCACACTCAAAAAGGTGGATCATGCATAGGACATGGAGGTGGATCTTATCGAAAGAAGTGCAGGGTGGAAGATTGTTCTAAATGCACTCAAAAAGGTGGATTGTGCATAGAACATGGAGGTGGATCTTATAGAAAGCAATGCCACGTGGAAGATTGTTCTAAATTAAGTCATAAAGGTGGACTATGCATAGGACATGGAGGTGGATCTTATCGAAAGAAGTGCAGTGTGGAAGATTGTTCTAAATTAACTCACAAAAGTGGATTATGCATAGCACATGGAGGTAGATATAATCGAAAGAGGTGTAGTGTTGAAGATTGTTTCAAACAAATTCAAAAAAATGGATTATGCATAGAACATGGGGGTGGATATTTTAGAAAGCAGTGCGTTGTGGAAGGTTGTTCTAGGCAATCTAGAAAATGTGGATTATGTAGAGCGCATGGAGTTGGTTATAAAAGTTGTAGCATAGAAAGGTGTGATAAACATGTCTATAAAGGTGGATTATGTTTTTCACATCAAAAGAGATGCAGCGTGGAAAATTGTTTTAAACACCCTCAAGGAAGTGGATTATGCATATCACATGGAGGTGGTTATACTCGAAAGAAGTGCAGTGTGGAAGATTGTTCCAAACGCACACAAAAAGGTGGATTATGCATTGCACACGGAGGTGTTGGTTACCAAAAGAAGTGCAGTGTAGAAGATTGTACTAAACGCATCCAAAAAGGTGGATTTTGCCGAGAACATGGATCAAAAGATATAAAATGTAGATGATTTTTTTTAAAACTTTCACATGAGTGGATTATATAGAATATGGGGTTGGCTCTCGAAAAAAGTGCAAAGTTAAAGAATGTTGTAAACCCTCTATAAGAAAAAGTGGATTATGTTTGGCTTATATTGGTGGTTATTTAAAAAAAAAAGTGGCATAAAAAACTGTATCAAACAAGCTCAAAAATATTTATTGTGACCAGCACTCAAAAGTGGTTATTGCCAAAAAAATATATTGTTTAAAAAAATTGTACTCAATTATTTCAAAAAGTTGAACTATGTATTATTACATATAAGCTTATTAATTTTATTTTATTTTAAGAGCTACTTTGTAGAAAATGGTTCCAAAAACGATTTGAGAGTTTGCTTTTGCTCAGCGCATTGTAGATGATTACTAGGCGCTATTTTTTTGGGAACTCAAAATGGGGAGACTATGAGAGAAATTCGGGAAAACGTGTACAGTAAAAATGAAAAGGATCGAACACAGTTACTAGTTACGGAACAGTAATATTTATATGTAGCTATTTAATAATCACTTATTAGATCAATACTAAACAAACATAACTATTAGGTATTTCTTTTGATCTAAGGTTGCCGCGAATTGAGAAGGTATGGGTTTATCTACCATAGGTGAAGGAAAGTCTAGTTTCACACTTGACTTTGTGCAGCAAACAAATACACTTTTAAAAATAACAAATAAGATCACATACAATTATTACAAATCTAATTAGTGAATTAATTTCAATATAAGAATCTGCTTTCTCACGGAAAAACTTTAAAACTGTTTAAATACTAACCAGGCAAATGAAAAAAAAGTAAACAAATAACAAAAGGCCCAATAAAATATCAATATTTAGTTTGATAGGAACATAGCTGGGATCCAATACACATTAATTGGAGTAATGCAAAGCCCACACCCAAGAGTTGTTTACCCATTTTTCTTTATTTCCAAGCGGGTCAATCCTCGGTCCTGGCACAGATTTATCTGATTACCAAACCCTTCCTTCACCTCTGACGAGACGTGTATTAATCACAGCTTGTGAATGTGTGGTAATGCCAGACCTCCACCGTGGTTCGGATCCCACGTTAAACTGTAGGTCCTCCATTTCATTTCACAATCACCCTACCATTACAAATTAGCGTAAGTGTGTATAACCTGAACGGGTAGTAAGACGCGGTGCTGCTAATAATAATAATAATAATAATAATAATAATAATTTATTTCCAAGCGCCACGTCATATTTCTCGTTTGTATTCCAAGCATAGTTTTAAATAAGCTTAAGTGTTTTGGATGATGAAGATTGAATTTAGAATAAATTTACCTTTATCTGTGTGGAGAGAGAATGGAATTTTTATTTAAAAAAAACACTTTAAGTATACATGAACCTTAATACCCCTGTTATTGGCAGTCCAATTTTTTACAATAGTGATGTGTTAGACCATTTTTTACACTACAACGTATGTTTGAGTTCCCTTCTAAGTGAAAATATTGAAGGAATAAGAAATTATTTTTTATGCTTGACAATCATTTTGTTATGATGAAGGGCAGTTGACCTTAATAACTATGTTTTGGAGTCACCCTTGTGTAACCTGATCATACTTCCTTTACATAGTCATTTCTTTTAATAATAGGATTCATTGATAAAGATCATTTTCATTTATATTTTTTTGTAATTTGTTATAATGAAGTAAATTCGATCTTTAAATAAAAATATAATTTTTATTATTTAAAGGATACTATGCATAAATACTTAGGATATGAGTTTCACATCTGTTGAATTCTTAAAGAAATTTGATTTTCTAAGAATACAAAAATATTTGATTTTTAATTCCAATATCCCCCAAAAATATTATTAAAAAATATTCAATTGGTTATTTTTAGAGCTCTCGTACAACTTATTTGTATTTAAGCCCTAACATATTGACTGGACCAATCTAACAACCGAAACCCATATACCATTATCAAACACTAATTTGATTGTATAACTGTTATAATGAAAGAATGATGTCAAAATCGCTTATCTTCAAACTAATTTTCCTATCTTTTCTTATAATTTTATTGACAAACTTGAATGAAGGATAGATCATAGAAATAATTCTGTAACTTACCTCATAGTATATGCAACTACTACTTTTTTTTTNGGGGATCACATCTTAATACCGGTTCAGATTATCTTCAAATTCACACTTATTTGGATGAGGATGGAACAGTTTTTATAAAATGTAGCCACATTGATGAAAAGTGGGAAAAAGTATGTTAAAGCACCAAAACCATATTTATTTTATTTTAAGACACACTTTTTTCCTTAACTTAAATTTCTCAGAAATCGATGTGTGTTTTATAAATGCAATTTTTTGACCAATATTTTGGGGGTAATGAAGATAAGGAATACTAAGAAGAATCAGACTCTAAATGTTAATTCTACTCTGATATTGATTCAGAAGAGGGAGATATTTATGACTAAGTTGCTATTGTTGCAGGTAAATTGAATTTTGTAATACAAATATCTCTTAGATATAAGGTGTTTTAGTGATGTTTTTTCTCCTTTGAATCAAAGGTTTTTTTCTATTGGTGGTACTGATAGATTAAGGTGCATCTTACGATCGATGGCATCCTAGGATCGAATAAATATGCTAGTTCCAAGGGTCTGACAATCTTTTGAACCCGAATCAACTAATACTTTTATCAAAGATCCCATGATTCTATATATTTTCTCCACAAAAGCTTCCTTTTTTTTGTCTTTACTTCTTATTATTGTTCCTAAAATGTAATACTTCCTATAATACCTAAGCATTTGCCTTTATATAAAAAATATTAAATAATAAGCAAAATGTACATTTTATTATTCATTATTAGACTAATCAATATATTTTTAACATTCCCAATTATCATTGATAAAGGTTGGTGACACTCGAATATAATTTGAAAATACTTTCTGTATTTTCAAGTTAAAAAACTCAAACTTTGACTTTTTATGATGTAGTTTTTTTTGTACATGGACTAAAATGTTCACAAGATCGAATAACCAATGGCGATGGACCATTTATTAGGCCCTGAATATTCCTTTGCAGCCACAAATTTAGTTCATGGTTTTTTTCTGCGCACTATTAGGGTAAGAGCAAGAAGGGTAGAATAATTTTAGAAGCAGTTTAACCACATTTGGTTGTACAGAAATTGGGAAACCATTTTACTAAAATAAACTTCATTAAAATCATTTGGAATTCAAGTATTGACCCGCATGTAAACGATGACAGTAAGAGGAGACCTTACACCTTTATTCGCTTACCTGCTGTCGAGGGTAAGTCCACTGCTTGAGAGACAATGTGAATACACTGGCTATTTATATATTTTTTCATTCCATGCTTTTCATTTCTAAACCATTATTATCTTACTCGTAATCTATTAAAAGTTTTTTTTTTGTTTCTTTTTCAGAAAAATGCACATTATCCTGCATTGCCACAGATTTATGAGGAGTCAACAAAACAACTGCGTTGTCATAGTTTTGATTATGTAGATACTAAGCAAAACTTGGACCATGGGGGGCGTTACCAAATTTGTGTTGTAGAAAATTGCTCTAAGGGTGTGATTAAAGGCGCATTGTGTTTTGATCATGAGGCTGGTTATCAAAAGGGTTGCACTGTAGAGGATTATACTAATCTACCTAAAAAAAATGTGTTATGTAGTAAACATGGTGATGTTGATCCTCCTAAGATTTTTAGTGTAGAAGATTGTTCTAAACGCACCCTAAAAGGTGGATTATCCCTTGAGCATGGTAGTGGAAATTATCGAAAGAAGTGCAGTGTGGAAGATTGTTCTAAACACACTCAAAAAGGGGGAGTATGCATTAAACATGGTGGTGGAGATTATCGAAAGAAGTGCGGGGTGGAAGATTGTTCTAAACGCACTCAAAAAGGTGGATTATGCATTGAGCATGGTGGGGGAGATTATCGAAAGAAATGCGGAGTAGATGATTGTTCTAAACGCACTCAAAAAGGTGGATTATGCATTGAGCATGGTGGTGGAAACTATCGAAAGAGGTGCATTGTGGATGATTGTTCTAAACGCACTCAAAAAGGCGGATTATGCGTATCACATGGAGGTGGTTATATTCGAAAGAAGTGCGGTGTGGAGGATTGTTCTAAACGCTCTCAAAAAGGTGGATTATGCATTAAACATTGGGGTGGAAATTACAAAAAGGAGTGCAGTGTGTCAGGTTGTTCTCGGCAATCTAGAACGGGAGGTTTATGTAGAGCACATGGAGCTGGCTATAAAAGTTGTAGCATAGAAAATTGTGATAAACACGTTTATAAAGGTGGATTATGTTATTCACATCAAAAGAGATGCAGTGTGGAAAATTGTTTTAAACACCCTCAAGGAAGTGGATTATGCATATCACATGGAGGTGGTTATACCCGAAAGAAGTGCAGCGTAGAAGATTGTTCCAAACGCACTCACAAAGGAGGATTATGTATTGCACACGGGGGTTGTTTTAGAAAGAAGTGCAAGGTAGAAAATTGTTCTAAACAATCTAAAAAAGGTGGTTTATGTTGGGCGCATGGTGGTGGCTATAATCAAAAAAGGTGTGGAGTAGAAAACTGCACTAAACGAGCTCAGAAATCTGGCTTATGCGCAACACATAGTGGTCAAGGTTATCAAAAAAATGCACTCTTGCAAATTGTTCTAAACAAACCCAGAAAGATGGGTTGTGACCAACACTTAAAGAGATTATTGCCAAAAATAAATACTGTTTAAAACATTATCCTAAATTATTAAACAAATTTGAACTGATTTAAAGCATATGTGTGTAGATATATATATATATATATGCTTTATAATTAGTCAAATTTGTTAAATAGTCTAGCTATATTGTAGAAAATGGTTTCAAACTAAATGTGTTAGTTTTTGTACAGCACATCGTAAATGATTACAAGGCTGCAAATTTTTATGGTCTCCAAATGGGGAAAATATGCAAGAAAACCTCAAAAACATGATGGTAAAAATGAAAACGATTGATAAAAGTTAAAATGTTAAATGTAAAATTTAACTAATTACTTACAACATTAATAGCTAATAAAAGGAACTCTAAGGTATTTCTTTTGACCTAATGGTGCCGTAAACTAAAAAGTAATGGGATCATCCACTATAGAAGAAAGAAAATATATCTTAATATGGCAATGTGTGCAGCAAACAAATCACTGAAAAAAAAAATCCAATTATAATCACATTAATCTAAATACAAATCTAATTGTTAAATTAATTTCAATATAAGACAATTTCAAAATAATCTGTTCTCCTTTAGCTAAACTTTAAAACTATTTAGATACTAACAAAACACATATAAAAGTAAAAACATAATGAAAGGCGCCATTAAAACTAAGATTCAGTCTCATGGGATAGTTGTGATCTGAAAGTCACTAAGGGGAGTATTGCAACGCCCACACGCAATTGTTTCTTACCCTTTTTCTATTTCTAAGCGCTGTGTCGTATTGTTCGATTGTTTTCTAAGCATATGTATTAAATAAGCTTAAGTGTTATAAATGATTAAGGTTGAATTAAGAATAAATGTACCTGCATTGGCGTGGAAACAATGGAATTTTTATTTAAAAAAAAAACACCTTTAGTTAAGACAAGCCTCAATATCTTTGTTATCGTATGTCCAATTAATTATTAAGTTATGTGTTAGTTCAATAGTTCACTAAAGCCTACGTTTGGGTTCCTTTTTTAATAAAATATTTAAGGGCCAAGATCTTATTTTTTATGCTTGACAATCATTTTATTATAGGGAAGGGTATTAGACATTAATAAAATGATTGTGGAACCACCCTTGTATAACTTAATCAAATTCCCCTTTCTCAATTATTTCTTTTAATGATCTAATATCTTGATAAATTACATTCTAATTTCTATTTTGATGTATTTTTTTTATAATAAAGTAAATACTATTTCAAAATAACTAAATCCAATTATTTAAATTGAATTTAGCATAGTGTCTTACTACCCATTTAAACTATGTCCTTAATTTCTAATTACGCTAATAGGCTAGGATTTGGGAATGTTCAATTTATAGGAAGTGAACCCACATTTGTGTGAAAGAAGAGTGGAAAACCAATTAGGAAAAACCATCCCCAATTCACCTGAATGAGATTCAAACCTCGATCTCTCTGTCCATTACAGTCTAGCTCTACATAAAAACAAGAGCGTCAGCCAACTACGCCACCGAGGCTGGTAAATTATTTAAAGAAAATTATGCAAAAAGTCTTAGAAATATGATCTTCACATCTATTGAATCCTTAAAGAAATTTTGGTTTCTATGATTAAACAAAAATTCGTTTTGAATTCCCATCTCTGCCAAGAATATTTAAAAAAATATTTAGTTTGATTTTTTAAGGAGCTCTCACCCAACTTATTTTTACTTAAGCGCCAACTTATTGATTGCACCAACCGAACAGCCGAAACCTATATACCATTATTAAAACATTAAATTGAATGTATAAATGTTATAACGAAAGCATGATCTCAAAATTGGTTAACTTAACTATTTTTCCCCTCTATTCTTATAGTTCTATTGACAACTTTGAATGAAGGGTAAATCCTAGAAAGCATGATAAACTTACCTCATAGGACATGCAACCACTACTTTTTTTGGGGCATTACATTTATTTACCCGTCTGGTTCATCTTCATATTTACATTAATTTGGATGAGGATTGAATAGTTTTTAGAAATCGTGCATTTACTGATGAAAAGTTGGAAAAAAGTTTGTAAAAACATAAATAGTTTGGCGATTCCTTGCAACAAGGAAGGTTTGGCATCATTTTTAGCACACATCAACTAATACTTTTATCAAAGATCTCATTATTCCTTATTTTTTCTACACAATACTTTTTTTTTGTCCTTACATCTTATTATTGTTACTAAAATGTAAAATTTTCTATTCTTTTTAAAGGATTGTCTTTATATAAAAAAATACTAAATAAACAAAATGTACACTTTCTTATTGATTATTAGACTAATTAATCTTTTTATGAGATTAAAGATTATGAAAGATAAAGGTTGGTGGCACTCAAATATTATTTGAAATTATTTTCTGTATTTGCAAGTTTATAAACTCGAAACTCTAGCTTTCTATGATGTAGTTCTTTTTGTCACATTGACTCAAAATCATCACAAGATCGACTTCTCGATGGAGACGGACCGGTTACTCAGCTCTCTGCCATTTCCTTTGCTGCCACTACTTAATTTTACACTTTTTTTGTGTGTGTGCACTCTTATTGTAATATATAACTACACTAATAGGGTAAGAACGAGAAAGGTAGAATTTTAATAGCAGTTTAAGCACATTTGTGGGGACGGAAAATCTGAATCGATTTTTCTTAAAAAAACTTTATTACGACTATTTGGATTTCAAGTCTTGATCTACATGTAAATGATGACATTAAGAGGAGACGTTAAGCCTTTATTCGCTTACCTGCTGTCGAGGGTAAGTCCACTGCTGGAGAGATAATATGAATACATTGAATATTGGCAATTTATATATTCTTTCATCCAATGCTTTTTTAATTTTTTTTATTTGTAACTATTAAACGTTTTTGTTTCTTTTACAGAAAAATTCACATTATCCTGCATTTCCACAGAATTATGAAGAATCAACAAAACAGCTGTGTTGTCATAATTGTTATGGTCTTGTAGATACTAAGACAAATTTGGCACATAAAGGGCGGTACCAAAGTTGTGTTTTAGAAAATTGCTATAGGGGTGTGTTTAAAGGCGCATTTTCTTTTGAACATGAGGCTGGTTATCAGAAGTGTTGCACTGTAGAAGATTGTACCAATTTACATAAAAAAAACGTGCTATGTAGTAAACATGGAGGTTTAAATCATCCAAAGATTTTTAGTTTAGAAGATTGTTCTAAGCCCATTCAAAAATTTGGATTATCCAAAATACACAAAGGTAGATCTTATCATACAAATTGCAATATGGAAGACTGTTTTAAATGCACTCAAAAAGGTGGAATATGCATAACACATGGGGGTGGCTCTACTCGAAAGAAGTGCGGGGTGGAAGATTGTTCTAAACACACTCAAAAAGGTGGATTATGCATAGAACATTGCAGTAGACTTTATCAAAAGCAGTGCAGTGTGTCGGGTTGTTCTAGGCAATCTAGAACAGGTGGTTTATGTAGAACGCATGGAGCTGGCTATAAAATTTGTAGGATAGAAATGTGTTCCAAACATGTTTATAAAGGTGGCTTATGTTTTACTCATCAAAAGAGATGCAGTGTGAAAAATTGTTCTAAACACACCCAAAAAAGTGGATTTTGCATTGCACATGGAGGTGGCTACTATCAAAAGATCTGCAATGTAGAGGAGTGCTCTAAAAACTCCACCAAGAATGGATTATGTATAGCACATGGGGGTGGTTTTCGAAAGAAGTGCAAAGTAGAAGAATGTTCTAAACAATCTAAAAAAAGCGGATTATGTTGGGCCCATGGTGGTGGTTATAATCAAAAGAGATGTCGCTTAGAAAACTGCAATAAACGAGCTAAAAAATCTGGACTATGTGCAATACACATTGGTCATGGTTATTATAAAGAGAGAGATTGTTGAAAATTGTTCCAAGCAAGCTCAGATAGATGGTTTGTGATCAGCGATCTTAGTGGTCATTGCCAAAGAAATAATGTTTAAAATATTACCTACTACCTCAAGAGTCTTGAACTACTTATCATATAAGCATATTTTTTCTTATGAAGAGCTATATTGTAAAAAAAATCTTAAACTAGATTTGAAAGTGGATTTTTACAGCACATTGTAAATGATACTAGGCTGCAAATTTTTATGGCCTTCAAATGGGGAAAACATGTACAGTATTATTCACACTTAAAATAATACATGTAGCAATTAACTAATTACTTAGGACATTAATACCCATTAAATGGTACTGTTAGATATTTATTTTGACCTAAGGCTACCGTGAACTAAAATGTTATGTGATTATATACTATAGGCGAAATAAAATATATCTTCAAAACCAGCTGTGCACTGCAGAAAAATACAATTTAAAAAAAAATCCAAATTTAATCACATAGAATTAAATACAAATCTAGAGGATCAGTTTGCTCTAATTGAAAAATTTGAAACTGTCAAAATTACTAACATGGCAAATGGAAAAAAAGTAAATGAATAATTAAAGGCACCTTTTAAATCATTATTCAGCATCCGTGCAGAATTCGTTTACCATTTTTTTCCCTCTCCAAGCGCAATGTCATATTGATTGTTTGTACTATAACCATTTGTATTACATCTCATTTGTTATTGATGATAAGGTTGAATTTAGAATAAATGTACCTGCATTGGCGTTGAGAGAGAATGGAATTTTTATTTAAAAAACACTTTCAGTAAACACGAGCCTTAATACCCCTGTTATTGGCAGTCCAATTTATTACAATAGTGATGTGTTAAGCTATTTGTCTATTAAAGCGTATATTGGGTTCCCTTGTTAAGAATATCAAGTGGCTAAGAACTTATTTTTTTTATGCTTGACAATCATTTTTAATATGTTGTTGAGGGGCAGTTGACCTTAATAACATTACTTTAGAACCTCCCTTGTAAAACTTAATCAAATTCCCTTTCATAGTAATTTCGTTTAATGATTGAATCTCTTGATAAAGAATATTTAATTTCCTTTGTTGATTTAATTTGATAGCTTAAGTAAATATTATTTTCAAAATAAAAATTGAAACAATTTATTAAAAAAAAACCTCAAAATTAATCAGAGATATGATCTTAAAATCAATAGAATCCATACAGTTATTTGCGTATTTCGGAATTAAAAAAATCTGATTTTAATTCCTAACCCCCAAAAATAATCTTTATAAATATTTAATTGTATAGTCTTTTAGAGCTCTACTGCAACCTAGTTGTATTTAAGCCTCAACATATTGATAGGTCCAACCCAACAACCAAAACCATTACTATAATTTAAACACTAAATTGAATGCATACATGTTATAGTGAAAGCATGATGGCAAAATTGTTTATTATCTAAGGGGGACCTGGCGGTCTAGGGGGTAAGGTGTCAGACTTCTATGCTGGGGGCCGGGGTTCAATCCTCGGTCCTGGCACAGATTTATCTGATAGCCAAACCCTTCCTTCACTTCTGACAAGACGTGTATTAATCACAACTTGTGAATGTGTGGAATGTCAGGCCTCCACCGTGGTTCGGATCCCACGTTAAGCAATAGGTCCTCCATTTCCTCTCACAATCACCCTACCATTACACATTAGCGTAAGTGCGTATAACCCGAACAGGTAGTAAGACGCGGTGATGATGATAATAATAATAATTTATTATCAAACTACTATTTTGATCTTTTATTATAATCCTTTTGATAAGTTTGAATGAATAGTAGATCCAATAAAGGCAGTGATTTTTTGAGGGCGTCACAATATACTCTTTGTTTGGTTTATTTTCATATCTACACTAATTTGGATAAGGACGAAGAAGCAAGTTTCTAGAAAATGTACCCGCATTGAGTCTTAGACGAAGGCTCTGCAAACATTTTGAGCCCATATCAATTATTTCTATGTCATTTCTATATGCTCCTTTTTTTCTTTTCTTTTTAATCCATAGATCTTATGATTGTTCATAGACTCTAACCTTTACTTACATACTTAAAGGTTCATTCTCTATACAAACATACTTAAAAAAATGAAACTTATACTTTCCTATTCATTTTTACACTATTTAATTTCTTTATAACACTACTGATTACAATCGATTTAGGTAAATTTTGGTTTCACAAAAATATTATTTAAAAGTGCTTTCTATTTTCCTATATTTGTGGGTTTAAAAAGATTTAAACTACTAATTTTTACAATAAAGTAATTTTCTTGCACCATCAACTCAAAATATTCACGAGATCTGTTGGTGGGTGGTGATGGACCAGTTAATGAGCCTTTCCTTTCCTTCGCAGCCCCAACTTCAATTCACAGGTTGTCTCTTTCGCACACTGTGTCTGTAATATATATTCCCACTAATAGGGTAAGAAAGAGAGGGATAGAATTTTAGAAGCAGTTTAACTACATTTTGGGGACAGAAATTGGGAAATCATTTAAAAAAAAACACTTCATTACAACCATTTGGAATTCAAGTCTTGACCTACATTTAAATGATGACAGTAAGAGGAGACCTTACGCCTTTATTCACTTACCTGCTGTCGAGGGTAAGTCCACTGCCGGAGAAATAATGTGAACAAACTGGCTATTTATATATATTTTCATTCAATGCTTTAAAAAAAATCTTTCCTGTCTTATTCGTAACTATTAAAGTTTTTTTTTTGTTTCTTTTACAGAAAAATTCACAAAATCCGGCATTGCCACAGATTTACGAAGAATCGACGAAACAACTACTTTATCATAATATTTTTGACTATGGCGAGCCTAACAAAAACTTAAAACAAGGGGAGCTAAACAAAATTTGCGTGGTAGAAAATTGTTTTAAGCATGTTTATAAATATGCCTTATGTTTTGAACATGGGGATGTTTATCAAAAATTTGGTAGTGTATTAGATTGTTCTAGCCAATCTAAAATAGGTGGGTCATGCTTAGCACATATAGGTGTCGATAATCAAAATAAGTGCAGTATAGAAAATTGTTTTAAAAATTCAAGACAAGGAGGATTATGCGAAGAACATGGACTGTGTTACAAAAGTTGTAGCGTAGAAAATTGTGATAAGCATGTATATAAAAGTGGGTTATGTTTTTTACACGGTGGAGGTGGTTATCAAAAGAAATGCAGTGTAGAAAATTGTTTTAAACGCACTCAGAAAGGTGGATTATGCATTGCACATGGAGGTGGTTATTATAGAAAGATGTGCAGCGTAGAAAATTGCTTCAAGCACTCTCAGAAAGATGGATTATGCAGAGCCCATGGTGGTGGTGATAACCAAAATAAGTGCAGTGTGGAAAATTGTTCTAAAAATGCGAGGAAAGGAGGACTATGCGGAGAACATGGACTGTTGTTACAAAAGTTGTAGCGTAGAAAATTGTGATAAACATGTCTATAAAAGTGGATTATGTTTTTCACATGGGGGAGGTGGTTACCAAAAGAGATGCAGTGTAGAAGGTTGTTCTAAACGCACTCAGAAAGGAGGATTATGTATAGCACATGGAGGAGGTTATTATCGTAAGAAGTGCAGCGTGGAAAATTGCCCTAAACGTACTCAAAAACATGGATTATGCAGGACACATGGTGGTGGTTATTATCAAAAAAGGTGCAGTGTAGAAAATTGCTCTAAACAAGCTCAAAAATTTGGCTTATGTGCATCCCATGGCGGCCGTAGTAATCCTAAAAAGCCCAGTGTAGAAGATATTTCTATAAAGGCTCAGGATGGTGGCGTGTGATCAGCACATAGTGGGTGGTTATTAAGCTGCAGAGTTATATGAATTTAAAACTCTTAAAATGTGCAAAGTAAAAAAAAAACAATCAATCACATTCAAAAATGATATATATGAAACTACTATTGATGTGGTTCTGATTATAAGAGTCAACTAGATGTTTACTACAATTTTCATGAGTGAATTTCTTAAGGTTATAACTTAAAATTTGTATATTCAAAAGATACACTTGACATCACATCTAGTGATAAGAAAATACTGGAAACTGGTGATCTCTGTAAACTTTTATTCTCCCAATTCTTCTTAATATTACCCTTAAAGGACTTAGCTAAATATTCACAGAACACTGAGGCATAAATTCTTTTTCAATACGTTGTGAAATCTCTCCACTTTGGCTTTCTCGGCTGTATCCGCTACAGTGCTATTTGATTTTTATATGAAACATCTCAAAAAGATTCCGACAATTGTAATTTTTGCGTTTTAAGATTGGCAACGGTGCTAGGAAATGTTCCAAACTGTTTCCGTATGAATACAAGGTCTCTCTGCAACGTCTTCTTCCCCCGCAAGCGCTGATTATTACAGATTTGAGTGCTGGCTGCATCTTCAGGAGTCAGCAAACTTGAGATATACATTCGCAGAAATTCTCCACTATCCCTCTGAAATACTGTTCCTAGGATCATCGGTAAAGTGGGGCAGTTTGCCAATTTTGTTGTTGTTGGACTTTGTGCTACCTACCTGAATAATTATATGGGGTAATTTTAAAATAACCATCCTAAATGGAGTTCAAATAACTATATCCGTAAAGGGTTTAATTGTTGTTTTTTTTCTGTGAATTTAGGAAATGGTCTTTTAATTAGCTAAAAGTAATATATCCGAGCATTTATTCAGATATGCACCAAATTTGTATTAACACTTGAAATGTGAATTAATATGAACCATAATACTAGTAGGTTTGTTAGCGGTTGCCTAAAATAGATTTATTTTAAGTTGCCGTAGCTATATCAGGATAAAACTTGCATTTATGCAAAATCTGCGGGTCTTGTTATCACATGTGCTTTTAAGGTCTCGCATACATTTTATTTGAAGGATCTGATTATTACGACATCTCTTATAATCAGAATTAATCAGCTTAATAAAATACCAAAGTTATGTATTTATATAATTAACATATATCTTTGATTCTGAGACACCACCAAATGTAAGACACACCTTAATTTTTCAGTAGCACCAATAGAAAAAAGCAAAATAGCAATCTATGTTGAAGAAATAATTTTATTACAGAATTCAATTTTAAAAACACAATACCGACAGTACCTTATCTATCAGTAGATCACTTCCTTCTGAATCAAGATCATTCTGATTATTCTGAGTTGTCGTGTGGTACGGTACTTGTAAAATTGGTATTTTTTTTTGGGTTTCAAAGTCAAAAACAAAATTCGCAGAAATATATTACGGGTACAGTAAAAATACGAGACATGTACCGGAAACCTCAGTGGTACCAATCATTCCATTTAAAATAAAATTTATTTAACAGTTAAAGAAGAATATATATCCAAATCATACCAAAAGAGCGTCAATATTCATGAAATATCTATAAAGCTTCGACCTTCTAAGTCTCCCTTGGCTGGTCTTGGGGTAGAGTGCTTGCCCCAGGACACGATGTCAACTGATTTTTTTTTATAATCAGTTGGTTCAGAAAGTGAATGTTGAATTCTTCAAAATATAAGTTAAATTAAAATAAACTTTTAAAACAAAAAAAAAAAGTTTTATGTCATAATAACAGGACTAAAGCCTACTCTTGTTAATAAATTTGAGTGTTGCACTAATTGCCGTTATTTTTCAGTGTGTTTGTAAAGTGTGATCGTGCTTCTCCAAATTAATCAGGTCAGCACATCACATATTCTTCAGCCTTCAGTGTTTTCCTTGGCTACTTACTGGCGTTATCACCCGAGATAAGCTCTGTCTCTCCTTTTGACATGAATACGTCTTTAAATTTGCTACCATACGGGGGCAATCCAAAAAAATCTAATAACAAAATCGGGGGGATACAGTTTGGCATTGTAGTTTCAAATCCATCCTCTACATCCAAAATTAAATTATACCACTGGATAGCTAAAAGGATCAAAGAATGCGTTACGATACGCGAGAACAGTGACGCATCGCGCGTGGTGGAGGTGGAAGCGCCGCCATTTTGAGGTTATTTTGCTGCGTATCGAGATTTGCAATTAGTATAACTTTTGACTCGGAGAAGCTACGATGTTGGTTTGAGTTATAATCGTCAGCTGTCGTCAAAATCTATCGATTGTATATAAAACATTAGTTTAAAGTAGTGACAGTGAATATAATAAGGTGTTAGAATACCAGAAATCTCGATGTATCTTGTATGCCATTTGTGTCGTACTTTTCGTATCACATACCTATAATTAATAAAGTTATATTGTAACACAATAATTATTTGGTTCCTTGCTTGCGTATAACCCGAACGGGTAGTAAGACGCGGTGCTAATAATAATAATAATAATAATAATAATAATAATTTTGACTGGGGGGTCGAGGGGGGTCTTCAACCCACGGCCCGCAGGCCACTTGCGGCCCACCGGCTCGTAAAAAAAATACATAATTATTTCAAGAGAAAAGATGACAAAAACAGATTCACATTTTATATAATTAATTATTAAAATATGTATTTTAAGCTATTTTATAAACTAATTTTGCCTACTACATAAAGAAAAAATATTACGTACAAATTTACCTTGAACCTTCAAATGACTATTATCTGGTAGACAAGGGAAAGAGTATTATCTTGGATGTTTGAACGTTGTCCAGAATGTTCGCGTTTGTCCGTCACCGCTGGGTCAATCAGGATGCAATATCTAGTCAAAAAAATAATAAACAAAATATGTATTTTCATACTATACTATTTAAGTTTCATATATCATGACTGATAAAGGTAATTTTGGCCACACTCAAAAATCAGTAGAAAGTTATATATATATATATATATAATAGATAGTAAAGTACTTTATTTATTTGTGTATATAGAGATATAAGTGAATTAGAAAACTAATATAGACTTATAATGACTTTTTTGTTTTCTTGTGACATTGACTTAAAATTTTTTATAAGATTGATCATTGATGGGAGGACGAATTTTGCCTTAGACATCACTCTCTCTCTCTCTTTCTGATAAGAAATCTTGGATATGTTACTTTTATCTACAATATTTTAGAAGCGTTTTTAACCATATTTCTGATGGAGGAGGTTTAGAAAAACCATTTAGGATAATACACGCTAGTAGGTACATCTGGCAGGAATTTAAGTTTTGACTTACCTGTGACAAGCCTCGGTGGCGAAGTTGGCTAACCCGCTAGTCGTGTTGAGCTTCACTGCTGAGGACGGGGAGATCGAGGTTCGAATTTTGGTCGGGTGAACTAGGGGTGGTTTTTCCTAAATGGTTTTACACACTCCCTCCACGCAAGTGTGGGTTCACTTCCCCTATATTCAACCTTCCCAATTTCCTAATCAATTAACATAGTTAATACTTAAAGCGTATAACCAGAATGGGTAGTAAGACGCGGTGCTAAATATTATTACTTAGCTGTGGTTGATAATATGAGTATATCGATGCCTCAATCCACGTGCGTGGTGGTGAGTTTAATATTGGCAAATTTAACAAACGGGATATATTATCTATTTTAATTTAATCATTTTATCTAATAACATTACTTTTTTTTATTTTGTAAACTATTGAAGAATTTTTGTTTGCTTTACAGATAAAAACAAAATATTCTGCGTTATTGCAGAACTTTGAAGAATCAAAGGAAGAGTCGCTTTGTCAGGATAGCTCTGAAAATGGACACAGTAATAAAAACTTGATTGTACAAACCAATATTTCTGTTAAAATACTCGAAACAAAGAAATCAAGCATTAACTCTAAAAAGGAAATTAAAATTAATAAACAATTATTACCTGCTTCTAAGTCTCGTAGAAAAAAGTGTATTTTAGACGATTGCTCCAAGCAAGGCTTGAAAGGAGGACTGTGTACATCACATGGGGGTAGCTATCATCTGAAGCAATGTAGTGTGCAGAATTGTGTCAAGCTATCTAGGAAGGGTGGATTATGTTCGGTACATGGCGGTTTCTACAAAATTTGTAGTGTTGAAAATTGTTCTAAGCATGTGTATAAAGGTGCATTTTGTTTCGAACATGGTGAAGGTTATCAGAAGCGATGCAGTATAGAAGGATGTTCTAGGCAATCTAGGATAGGTGGATTATGTTTTTCACATGGTGGACATTATAAAAAATGTAGTGTTAAAGATTGTTCAAAAAACTCTATGAAAGGTGGATTATGTGGAAAACATGGGGAATATTATAAAGAATGTAGTGTGGAGAGTTGTGATAAACATGTATATAAAGGTGGATTATGTTTTTCACATGCGGGTGGTGGTTATCGAAAGAGGTGCAGTGCAGAGAATTGTTGTAAAGGCTCTCAGAAAGGAGGCTTATGTGCAGAACATGGAGATAGTTATAAAAGTTGTAGCGTAGAAAATTGTAATAAACATGTATACAAAGGTGGATTATGTTTTTCACACGGGGGTATCGGGTGTCAAAAAAGGTGTAGTGTTGAAAATTGTTCTAAATACCCTCAGAAAGGTGGATTGTGCATAGCACATGGAGGTGGTTACTATCAAAAGAAATGCAGTGCGGATGATTGTTCCAAAAACTCTCACAAGTTTGGATTGTGTATAGCGCATGGGGGTGGCTCTCGAAAGCGGTGCAAAGTGGAAGAATGTTCTAAACAATCTCAAAAAAGCGGATTATGTTGGGCACATGGCGGTGATTATCATAAGAAAATGTGTAGTGTAAAAAAGTGCACTAAACAAGCTCAGAAATGTGGATTATGTGGAAAACACGGGGAAGGTTATCACAAAAGGTGCAACGTAGACGGTTGTTCTAAACAAGCTCAGAAAGCCGGCTTATGTAGAGCACATGGATTGATTCTTATAAAAACACGTGCCGTTTAAAACATTGTGACAAACTGTTTTAGAAATATGGATTATTTACTATCCATGAAGAGTCTTTTTAAAAAAAATGTATTATAAAGGTTAGTTTCAAATTATCTCTGAAAGGTGAATTTTGTATGGCACATGATGGGTGATTATTATCAAAAGAGAGGTAGATATATGGTTCTAGATAAGATCAATTGGATTATGTTGTAAACACAGAGTTGATTATTTATTACCCAAGATTTTCCCTCGATAAGATTTTTTAAACAAAAATATAAAAGTGGGCTTGGACAGTTACAGTAGAAGGTCAGGAAAAAAATGGGAAACGAATCGTGAATTTGGCAAATTAAAACAAAAAATTAACTATAATAATCATTAAATTAGAAAATCACAATGTGATTCAAACTGTCTTTTTTTGTTTGTAGCTGTATAATATATTTTTAATTCCTTAACTCTTAGTAGACTATGTTAATACAAATAAATTGTTTTTTAAATTTAAACTTTAAAATGTATTGTTAGTCAAGTAAAGATTAGTAAAAAAAACAACAACTGAGAAGCGCGCGGGTTGGGGGGCAGTGGTGGGGGGCGTGGAAGGGTGTGAAAGCGAGTAACAAGTAAATTCTTCTGCTCCTGCCACTGGTAAGACTTGATTGAGCATTACTCATTTTTCTTCTGTGTGCCACCATTTACGTCGATTATTTTGAGCGTGATGCTACACCCATAATCTTTATTCTAACTTGACCCTTCCACCACTACCCTGTGAAAAATACATAATACCTATTAAAAAAAAGAAAAAGAAGCAATATTTTACTGACTGCTGAATGATCCAGGGAGAAATCTCTGTTGTATGATTATGTTTAATTGATAAAATAAAGGTATTAATAAAACAAAAAAATAGACTAAATTACAACTTGAAAAGATTAAAACCAAAATTACACAAATCTTAGTGAGGTTTTTTTTAGAGTTCTTTAGTATTCACATGTTAATCATTGTTTGGTTTGGCCGTCGAAGAAGCAATATGGATCAACTTCAAGAGTGCTAATTGGTACGCAAGCCGTGGGCTCGCTACCTTTGATCTGAATGCATGTTAATCAGAAACAAATGCCAGTTTTATTGGTCCACCACCAGCTATTTATTGTAATGTTTATCATGTTAAATGTAAGAACTGGCCTGTATTAATGCTCATCTGATTTTGATTTTTATTATTATTATTAGCACCGCGTATTACTACCCGTTCGGGTTATACGCACTTACGCTAATATATAATGGTAGGGTGATTGTGAGATGAAATGGAGGACCTACAGTTTAACGTGGGATCCGAACCACGGTGGAGGCCTGGCATCCCCCACATTCACAAGATGTCTTGTCAGAGGTGAAGGAAGGGGTTTGGTAATCAGATAAATCTGTGCCGTGGACCGAGGATTGAACCCCGGACCCCCGACACAGAAGTCTGACACCTTACCCCTTGACCGCCAGGTCACCCTTAGAGTTAACTACTGTACTTCAAAAGTAATATTTCCGCCACTGCCGAGCCATCAACAGTTCCAACACTTATTTGTGCCTTTGCGCACCTATACAGTACAAAACCCTTCTGTTCACAGTTGATTGAATTTGCAATTTGTTCCATGTATTATGCAATCTGTACAGTTAGCTACATACAATATTTACTCACTCGTCATAATTATCTTGAATACAATACTGCATAGTGCAGTTATTAGATTGTTGTATCTAATATTAACAGTATATTGATTCATATAGTTTAAAAGATGTTCAAGAACTATGAATCTTAAAAATTATATTCTTTATAAATAACAGATAACTCTTAGTAATGGACAGTTTTTTTTCTTTTTTTTTCCTAATAAGTGTCTACTATTAAGAGATTTCATTTTTATTGCGTATCCTGATTAGTCGGAAGTGTGATGGGCTCTTAAATTTGTTGATTTTGTTACGTTTTACGTTACGTGTTACGTTATACATATTTAATTGTGTTCAGAATAGTTAATATTTCGGGTCGAATTCTATGTTTCTCGAATACTTGAATATTTGAAAATGGACAATTTTAGAATTTATTTATGATATTAAAAAAAAAATTAGTCACAGGATTTGTACCTAGGGATGTGGTATCAAAAGTAAAGTATTGATACTGTACTCTTTAAAAGTATTGGAAGAAAATTATCGGTACCATACTAGTGTTGAAAGAAAAGTGTTGATAACAGTAAGTATTTATCAAAATGCACATAAACTTTTCTACTTAGTCTGCTTGGGGCACCCTTGAATTCATTGAGTTGAGTTGAGTCAAAAGCGTTTTTTTGTTTAGTTTTTGATAAACTTGTTCATTAATGAAGGAAGGGGGAGTATATTGGTCGCCACTCGCCCCATCACCCGGTCAGGCATCAGGCTGTATTGATAAACAAAGATAATAGAACAGCTATGAATTATGATGAGCTAGAAGAGATTGAATGCTATTGTTGCTTCTTGCTTGTCTTGCGAAAAATGAGTGAGATTTAGAAATAATAATAATATCTTACTACCCGTTCGGTCTATATGCTTTAAGTACTAATTACATTAATGGATTAGGAATTGGGAAGGTTGAATCAAAGGCAGTTAACCCGCATTTGCGTGGAGGGAGAGTGGACAACCATTTAGGTAAAAACCACCCCCAGTTCACCCGACCGAGATTCGAACCTCGATCTCCTCGTACTCAGCAGTCGAGCACAACACGACAAGCGCGTTAGCCAACTACATCACCGAGGCTGATGATTGAGAAATGAATTGGTGCCATTTGTTCTTCCTCCACAGTCCACCCCAGTAAACATTTAATACCAGCATGAATGAAGGTGACACAAAAATGGTTTCTTTTGATTTCGATCTGATACCGGAGTTTCGATACTAATATCAGAAAAAGTATCAGAAAAAAGTGTTGAGTAGAAAAATTCTAGTATCAAAAGGAAAGCATCAATATTGGATAATTTTAAAATAAATTATTTTCAAAATAACTTATTGCATTATTCATCATTTTACTTAAAATATTGGGAATGCCAGGCCTCCACCGTGGTTCGGATTCCACGTTAAACTGTAGGTCCTCCATTTCATCTCACAATCACCCTACCCTACCATTACACATTAGCGTAAGTGCGAACAACCCGAACGGGTAGTAAGATATTAATTGTAATAATAAGAATAATAATACTTAAATTAATAAGTCAATATGAACAGAGAAAAATCTGAGGATTTTCTTGGTCACACAAAAGGCAGGAGATTTAAACTAATTTTTGGAATTTTCACACATTCACAAAAAAACCCAACTTTTATTCAAAACAGTTCATATTTCTTCAGGTTAATGTGTACTGTTAATCTATTATCTATCTATATATCTATATCACAGTTGATCCTGTTGAGTATAGTAATCTCAATTATCAAGACGAAAAGGATTGTGACTCGCAACAGTTTGAAACTTTACTGGTATAAAGAGATCTTTTAATGACATGACATCACTGAAATCTAACTCAGGGTGGTTACCATCCAAGAAAAGTGAAATTAGCTGGGAATTTGAAGTGGTCAGAAAAAAAAGAATTAAGTCAGGAATTTGGTAACAAAAATTTAAGGAAAAATCAAAACAAGGAAAAATGTTGGTATACTCAAAATATGAAATATAATATTCATTAAATCAGTAAATTACAATGTGATTCAAACTGTATTTTTTTTGGTTTGTAGCTCTGTACTATATTTTATAATTATTATTAAACTATGTTAATACAAATAAATAAAACAGGTTTATTTAAATTTTAACACTTATTATTATTCATAAAAAAAGATTAATAAAAATGTGGTGAGCAAAGGGGGAGGGGGTAGATAAAAGGGTGTGACATACTTCTGAGTTGGGGATTTTTAGGAAATGATCATGGAAAATCAGGGAAAAAGTTGAGAAGACAACATGAAACTAACTATATCTTACTACCCATCAATTTAAGCTGAAACCCGCCTCGGTGGCATAGTTAGCTAACGCGCTAGTCGTGTTGAGCTCGACTGCTGAGGACACGGAGACCAAGGCTCGAATCTCGGTTGGGTGAACTGGGGGTGGTTTTTCCTAAATGGTCTTCCACTCTCCTTCCACGCAAATTCCGGGTTCACTTCCCCTAATACAACCTTCACAATTCCTAATCCATTAGAGTGATTAGTACTTAAAGCGTATAACCCGAACGGGTAAATATTATTATTATTATTATTATTAATAATTGAAGCTGAAATAATCTGTTTATAGGTTAGATACGAGTAGGTCAGATTTAAATAGGTACCTCTTAGGACAGGCCGTCAAAACTTAATTTCATTTTTAAATTAATGGTGAAAACCAATTAAATGAAACGGAAATATTACACTATGATTGTTTTTAGACCTTTTCTGTATTTTATACAAAAACTATTGAAGTTTTTTTTGTTTTATTTTACAGATTAATAAACAAAATGCTGCATTGTCACAGGAATACAAAGAATCGACAAAACAATTATTACAGAATGAATATGAGGATACCAATAAAAACTCACCAATACACACAAATATTAATATCAATAAGACGTGTGAAACAAAAAATGTTAACCAAAGCACCAAACAAGATGTTAAAACTAGAAATCCTTCTAGTAAATCTTATAGACGAAAGTGCACTATAGAAGATTGTTGTAAGCTGGGCAGGAAAGGTGGGTTATGCACAGCACACGGAGGAGGGTATTTTTATAAATGCAGTGTAGAAAATTGTTCCAAACAAGTTCAGAAAGATGGAATATGTATAGCACATGGGGGTGTATCTTATCAAAAGAGGTGCAGCATAGAAAATTGTTCAAAGTTTTCACAAAAAGGCGGATTTTGTCGAGAACACGGGGGCATCTCTTACAAAAAGAAGTGCACTCAAGAGGGTTGCTCCAAACAAGCTGATAAAAGTGGATTATGCGCAGCGCATGGGGGTGGCGGTAAACAAAAATGCAGTATTGAAGGGTGTACTAAACTATCTCTCAAGGGTGGATTATGTAAAACACACGGAGGAGGCTATTTTTATAAATGCAGTGTAGAACATTGTTCTAAACAAGTACAGAGAGGTGGATTTTGTGCAACACATGGAGGTGGTTTTTATCAAAAGAGGTGTAGTGTAGAAGAATGTTCCAAACCTTCCCAGAAAGGTGGACTATGTATGGCACATGGAGGCGTTTCTTACAAAAAGAAATGCAGTGTTAAAGATTGTTCTAATCAAGCTCATAAAGATGGATTATGTAAGGCACATGGAGGTAATTATCGAAAGAAATGCTGCTTTGAAGAGTGTACTAAACTTTCTCAGAAAGATGGATTATGTAGAGGCCATGGAGGGTTTTCTAAAAATTGCAACGAGAATGATTGTCCGAAAAGAGCCAGGAAAGGTGGGTTATGCAGAGCACATCAAAAGAAGTGCACCGTGAAAGGTTGTTCTAAGCAGGCTCGTAAAGGTGGATTATGTACTGCACATGGAGGTGGTTATCATCAAAAAAGGTGCAGTGTTACAGATTGTTCTAAAAGAGGTAGGGAAGGCGGATTATGTAGGGCGCATGGAGGACGTTTTCTGAAACGGTGCAGTCAACAAGATTGTTCTAAAATAGCGAAGAAAACTGGATTTTGTAAATTTCATGAGGATGATGATAATAAAAAAAGTGCAGTGTAAAATATTGTTTGTTATAAAATTAATATTAGCTAGGATTTTATAACCAACATTAATTTACTTAGACTAAAATAAAGTTTAATGTCGTGTGTGCCCAAATTTGGCCACATTTGTTGACAAAAAAGACTTAATTTTTTTACATTTTATAGAATAAAACATCGCTTTTAGTTTTTAAGGAAGTATTATTAGTGCTTTCTTGTAGTACATTAAGTAAATAAATACAACTTTTATTATAAGTAATATAATTTACTCGTAGTTACCATGCTGAAGCATATTTAATCCTGTAATAATGTGTTTTATTTTTGTAAACAGAACCATTCAGCTTACAATCATTCTGTGTGAACATGTTTTCTATGTATCATTTGAAACAATGGGGAAGTTTTGAAAACCATCTTTTCACTCAAATGGGCCATCACTGATTTTATAACAAAATATTTTGCCAAGGATTTGTACAGTTTAAGTGACATATATGTATTTCAAATACATACAATTAAGTATCCCTTGATGGAAAGATCTGAATAGTGGATTCTTCTTATAACGGACATTTTACATTTCCCCGGAAAAATAGCATGGACTATTACTGTTAAACAATCTACCAATAACGGACCCAGATACTTCTAGAGATGCATATCTATACATACAAATCTTTAAATACTGGACAAATATCCTAGTGTGTTAATCTCATTAATATCTAGTTATACTATCCGCCTCGGTGGCGTAGTTGGCTAACGCTCTTGTCGTGTTGAGCTCGACTGCTGAGGACGGGGAGATCGAGGTTCGAATCTCGGTCGGGTGAACTGGGGGAGGTTTTTCCTAAATGGTTTTCCACTCTCCTTCCACGCAAATGCGGGTTCACTTCCTCTA
>CABFOV010001785.1:0-63053 GCA_902141375.1 Timema poppense | reverse complement strand
CACACACACACACACAGAGCTGAGGTGTCGGATAGCTTTATTAAAGAACTACAAAATCATCTAAAACCATCCAGCTTGGGCTAGCGACGGCAGAACCTTATTTGTGTAAGGGGGTGGGGATTATTTAACAAAGAAGAGGTTCCGAGGGACTGGACCCCTCTAGCCCCGCCCTCTAACTCTCCCTCTCAGCTTAAAGAGTTCCTGAATAACTCCACCAGCAAACATTTGACGATTTGGATGCTCGTTAAGCTATAGGAGTGGTGCTGATTTAAAAAAAAAACAAAAAACTATACTCCACTAGAATCTATTTGGAGTGTTCTTATTAGAGAATAAAAAAAATGATGTCTTATAATATATTTAAAATTATCTCCATTCAATTGTTTTTTTAAATCTTTAACTCTATGCCTTTAAAAGCTTTTTAAAAAAAAGTTTTCTATCAACCCTATCACATTCGAAAATATAATCAGGGCAGCAAGGGTCAAATTTATTTCAAAGGGGTGAAACCAATTTTAAGGGCAACTCCCCTCTTCCACAGTTTAATCCCTACTCATTACTTTATCAAAGAAGTGCTCAATGTAGATTCTCGAATTTGGTTTCTAAATTGTAACAAATGTAGAGCACTTAAGGTATTTAATTTATCCTCATAAAAATAAACTCCACATAGTCTCTAGATGCCTTTAATATTTGTAGGTTTCCTTTGCCGGTGGCAGTTGGCGAGGCCCCCCTCCCCCTTCCCCCCCTGGTTAGGGCATCTGCATTCTAGTAGTCAGAGTTCTTTTCTACAGATCCAGAGGTCCTGAGTTCAATCCCCAGCGCTTACAAAACTTATCTGAGAATCAAAAAGTCTTGAAACTGCGTAAAACTTATTCTCGTGTGGACAAACGAGGAGATACTTGAATAAATAATCAATGAGTGGAATTTGGGTGTGGTTTAATGTTGTGGACGAATGTGTGAAAAAGAGGAACATTAAGAGTTTTAAGAATAAAAGCACATGTATGACTCTGTGTGTGGATTTAGTTGAAGCGAAGGGAGTATACAAGGATATGGAAGTGTGTAGAAAGTTAGTGAGGGTGGATTAAGTACGGAGCTGAGGTGTTTTTTGAGATATATGCACAATTTATTGTCTATACTGTAAGGGAATAATGGGATTAGGTATGTATGTAGATGTAAATTTGACTTTAAACCTGTATTAAAGTACGCCCCTTGTGTATTTATATTAAAAACCTCTACAATAAATCTTCCATTCCATTCATCACTATCGCTAGGTAAGAATAGCAATTTTTTTTATAGGGAAGATCTAAGTAAAACAGACTTATATACATCTTAAGACAAGATGTCTAAGATGAATTTTACCATGGAATACGTAGTAAAATAAATAAATAGATTTAATGAAATAGGAATATTATGTAATACATTTAATGTTTTTTAGACCTTTTCTGTTTGATATAACAACTATTGAATTATTTTTTGTTTTGTTTTGTTTTACAGATTAGTAAACAAAATGCTCTGTTGCCACAGGAAAACATAGAATCAAACGAACAGTTATCGTGTCTGAATAGAGCTGATTTTGAAGATACTAATAAAAACACACCTGCACACACAAATAATGATATTGATAAGATTAGTGAAACTAAGAAAGTTAACTACTGCACAAAAAAAGATGATAAAACAGGAAATCCTTCCACAGAGTTCTATAAAATTGTGAAAGATTTAACTAAACTACCTCTGATAGGTAGATTAAGTCCAGAACATGGAAAATGCAGTTTAAATCATTGTTCTAAATATTCTCAAAAAGATGGATTAGGTCAATGGTATGGGGGTATTTCCTATAAAAAGATGTGTGGTTTTGAAATTCGTTCTAAAATATCACATAATCACGATTCGTTTAGAACTCAAGGTGGTAATTATTCTAAAGGTTGTTCTAAACAAGCTTTTAAAGGTGAACTATGTGTAGCACATGGTGGTGGCCATAATAAAGTAAGTAGTGTTGAATGTAATACAAATTGTGTTGTTAAAGATTGTTTTAACCGGCCGAGGAAAAAAGGATTGTGTACAGCTCACGGCGGTGGACATTCTCATAAGAAGTGCATTGTTGAAAACTGTCTTAAACAAGGAAGGAAAGGTGGATTATGTACAGCACATGGTGGTATTGATTCAAAGTGTAGTGTAGAAAGTTGTCCTAAACAAGCTAATAAAGCTGGATTATGCGTAGCACATGGCGGTGGCCATAAAAAGATATGTAGTGTTGAACAATGTTTTAAAATATCTCAGATAGGTGGGTTATGTAGAGAACATTGGGGTTGCTATCAAAATTGTGCCGTCATAAATTGTTCTAACCGGTCTAGGAAAAATGGAGTGTGTACAACTCATGGGGGTGGAAATTCTCATAAGAAGTGCATTGTGGGGGATTGTTATAAACTAGGTAGAAAAGGTGGATTATGTATTGCACATGGACGTCGTTATACTCTGAAGAAGTGAAGTGTGGAAGATTTTCTAAACTAGGTAGAAAAGGTGGATTATGTATTGCACATGGAGATAGTTACACTCTGAAGAATTGAAGCGAGTAGGAATTTCTACAGTAGCTCCATAACTTCTTAGGTGCTGACTGACAGCTCACAGCTGACTTCTGACAGTCAACATTTAGGTATATACCTAAATTTTGACTGTCAGATGTGACAGCTGATAAACACGTGTTGGTTTGGCGTAGCGATACATAATTTGGTCTGGTAACTTTTCAAAGCCGTCAGCTGTGAGCTGTCAGTCAGCACCAAAGAAGATATGGAGCTACTGTAAACTAGGTAGAAAAGGTGGATTATGTATTGCATTTGGAGGTCATTATACTCCACGGAATTGAAGTGTAAAAGATTAACTTGCATGGTAATGTGGATGTGCACTTTTTAATTATATGTTAAAGTTTAAGGCCTTTACCAATAATATTTGTGTTAAACATTTTGAAATAATAATATTTATTTTTTATTATCCTTTACTAATCAAAATCACCTTAATATATAAACACAACATACCTACAAACCAAGTGATTTTTTTTAACCTTTAAGTCCAAACAAAATTTTTGGTTAAATCAAGAACGCAGAGATCCAAAATTACCGGAATAAACTGCACAACTGCTTAACAAAACGCAGTGATAAAAGTCACATGGCTCACACAATAGTGAGTGCTGCCTCTTAGAAAAAGATAAAATCCAGATATTAATAGCCAAACAAATAATAAATATCCCACTTTTAACAAAACAAATATAAGAATTGTATAAAAACATCCCTACCCAATTCTCTAATCGAACAAACTTGCATACATTAACAAGATTTAACTTTTGAGCAAAGTAATTAAACTTAACATAAGGCAATGATTCAGTCATTATATCTGCAATTTGTTCAGTTGTTTCTACTTACACTATTTTAACCATTCCTAAAGAAACACATTCTCTCACAAAGTGATATCTAACATCCAGATGTTTAGATCTTTTGGTTTCAAAGGTTTTAACCATTTTAATAGTGAATTGATTTTCCTCATATACAACTATGGGCACAATCAGTTTACAAAATTAACTTCACAAATTCTTCAAAAATTTGCACTCAGTTAGGCAATATGAAAGTGCATAAAATTCTGATTCACAACTACTCAGAGCTCCAACAAATATTGATCACATTTAACAATCAAGGCCGATACACTTTTCTTATCGTTTGTATCAGAGGCAAAATCAGAATCAACATAAGCACAAATTCTTAAATCTCTATCATCTGATTTAACAAAATTCAGAACTACATGATTTGTACATTTTACATAACGCAATACATTTTTCAGATGTTTCCAATGAGTCAAATTAAAGCAATTTTGGAATCTACCAAAGTATGATATTAAAAAAACATAAATCAGGTCTTGATCCCAACATCAAATACATGAAAATTCCTATAAATTCCTTGTAAGAAAACTTAATCTCCAAATTTGGTTCATCTCTTACCAAATTTAATTTAGGCTCCAAACGAATTTTACTTGGTCTATAAGGTATCATATTAAATTTTCTTAATATCTTTTGAATCAAAATTTGTTGACTAACCACAATAATACCTTTGTCACACTTAATGATATCCAAACTTTAAACCTGAAATTTTGTGTCAGAACTTAAATCTCTCTTTTCCATCTTTGACATCAAATGTAATTTAATAATTTTTAAATCAACTTTAAAACTTGACACAAAAAATAAATCATCAACCCTAATTAGAATGTATGTTGAATCATTATAATATAAGCAAGGATGATATGTTAAACTTTTAATTGATTAATTCTAAATTAATATAATCATTCCAGCACTTGGGACTATGCCTTAACCCATATAAGGCCATTTTTAATTCACACACTTTAATTTAATTGCATTGTAAGCCTTACAGTGGCTTCATAAACACTGGCACTTTAACATCAAGTTGCTGCAGGTGTCGGTACCTTTCAACTGAAAGACCTTCAGCGTCGCCATCCGAGCAACAGGAGCGAATATCTCTGCATCAACCAGTGGTAGCTGCTGGTATCCTCGAGTGACAGGCCGGGCCTTTTTTTGTTAGCAACATCATTCACCATCTTCTCAGTAAAGACCCAGCGCGAATCAATCCCTTTGGTGTTTGGAGGGGGATAACTAGTATAAATGTAACATTGGTTTCCGACGAAGATAGCTCTTCTTTTATTGCGAATCACCAACCTTCATATTTTAGCCTTTCATAGCTCTCAGGAACATCAGTTGTTATGTCAGCCGACAGGACTAACATGACATCATCATGAAAATCTTCCAAGTATTTTGGAAGCTGCCTTGCTCGTAAACCCTCAAGGGTACTTAAAAAAAAAATCTTACCCTTGAGGGTAATTTTTTTTTTAGTTCAAAGACTGATAAACTTTACTATACTCTATTTGTTAAATTAACAGGCTAGATTAGTTTACATGATAAACCTGAAGGTGTTTGTTTCTGGCCTCGCTGTTTCCTTAAAAACGAGACTCTGTAGTTCCCACCTTTAAGACATTCCACGATCTTGCCCATGGAATTCCATGGTTTTGAATTGCTCTCATAGTTTAACTGAACCAACACAAAATTAATCTCAGAGTTGACACTCACACAAGGCACATTAGGAGTAAGAATTTTTTGACTGTTCAGTCCATGTTGAGATTTTCTTTCCTCACTTGAACTGTGACTCATATTTAAGTGACTGCTTTCAGAATCAGGTGAATCGAGGCTTTCTTCTTCACCGCTTTGGGTGTGATTTTTCTTCTGGGATGATCGTCTTGCTGATCTGGATCCAGATGACGTAGTAACCACAGACCTATCGGTTGAACTTTTTGATTGTTGAATGCTTTGAAAGATTACAGTTCTGCTCGGTACTACATTTAGTCTTCTGCCCCTTCCATGACAAGTTGTTCCTCATCCATTTGGAGTTCTGTATTCTTGAAGGTATCCCTAGAGAGCATAGGCCCATCTGATTTGTGTCACAAGAAAATTTGTATTGTCATTGGTACCTGCACTGGTAGGGTCAGGCATCGTTGGTACCTTTGGAAAGAACTGCCTGCTGGTCAAGAGGAATGATCCTTGATCTTCTGAATCCACCCTTAACATTTCCAGCGTCTTCTTGGGAATTTACTTTTGTCAAGGATTCCTCTTTGCTTTTATTGCCATTTCTCTAGTATCCGCCGCCAAGCAGTCTTGAGAGGTTTGAAATAGGTGACGTTTAAAGGCTGGCAGAGGTGGGTTGAATTTGGCGGTAGGAATATGAAACATATAATTATATTCACAGCTTTGGAGTACAGCCAAAGATAAATGGCTGGACAAATTGTGAGGTACCAATTATTAGCTTAGTGCCAGCAATCTTCCTAAATTAGGGGAGTAATATTTTGAAGAACCACTCTTCAAACGTGTTCAAGTCAAACCAACCTGATAAGTTGGATTTAATTGGGATCTTTCTACTGCACCTTCAGTCCACGTTTCATACAGATTTTTCGCCTTGTACACAAAAAATGGCGGTAAGACTGTACCATTACCACTAGCTGCTACTATGATACTCGTGGAAGCTTTAGAAGTGTCCAGGATACCCTCAGCATGTATATTACCTCTCTTAACTAAAACTTTGATTGCACCAGGGTCATCTCGAAAGTTTGTTTAATCAAAATTAATGATATTTGAAGTTGGAACCCCAGCAACTGAAACTTGTAATTCAACAAAGTATTGATTAAGAGTAGCACGATTCATGGCTGGCTGTGTTCGTTTGAAATTGTCACACATTTTGAGTCTTAGACGTTTGTTACGTTTTAGATAATCTTGAATCCACTCATGGCCTGGCCTGTTTTCTTTACAACGTTTTTCAACCCTACCACATTTATCTAAATATTACTTTACAACATCCTTAACATCTCTTGGCCGTAAAGGCAGCCCTCATTCTGCAGATATCAGTAATCAGGCTGTTGAATTAGTCTCTTCTTCAGGGGTTTTATGATATCTTTGACTGGTCTTAGACAGACACTGTCTTAATATTCAGACATTTGACATTAATACTCAAAACATAAAAGTATTTCAAAAGGTCTCAAACACGCGTTCCGTAAGTTGTCTTGTACAAGCTGATTTAATTCTTGGCTAAGTGTCCTAAATTTTTAATACGGTTTATTTATACTAATATAAGTCTTAAATTTTAAATACCACACAATATATTTAAATTCTCCCGTCAGTGTACAGGGCTCCTGTTGACAAATGTCAAATGTATAGCTATCCCAAGCAAAATAAAATGGTTTTACAATCAAAAGCAAACAACAATATTATAGTTTATATGTATTATAATTTTAATTTACTTTATTTTTGTAATCTTAATTATTTTCTCTGATCATATATTACCTAAAACCGTAATGTGAGAACTTAAATTTTAAATATTCTTTATATTTGAATGGGGTGTGTAATATTATGCCTTGATATTAACGTTCTTGTTTTTAAATATATATTATCAGTTGTAATAGAGAGTGGGCAGACCTTTATCTTTAAGTCTTTGGTCATGGATAGTAGTTTCTAATACCATTTTTGTTTGTCAATTGTTCAGTATTAAGTTAATAAAATTACTAAATATTTATTTGTGTGTTTGAAACTTTTCATGTATTGTATTGATACAATCAAACGGAATGATGGAAATATACAACTACAATAGGTAGGTGTTTGAAAATTAATATTATAAGTCATAGGCGATTATTTAAATAAAATGCCAAATATAAAATTATATGTTTATATTGATACCAAGAATAATTAATTGTTGTAGTTTTTCATTAGACACGACTTTGATGATAGAGTGATAGAAGGCGCATACTTGTACTAAATATTAAAAACATTAGTTCTTGGGACACAATCGAAATAAATAATTATCCACAATTCAAATAATGGGACCTATGCCTACTAAAACAAAAATGAATTGTTTATAGGTTTTCTAGACCTAAGCCTAGTTAAAATATATACTCACCTTCGCCGCAAATGAACGTTGGTTGCACCGTTCAAACATTACCTAGGATGGCTGGACTAACCTTGGAACTGGTTTAAAGGGCCCATCTGCATGAACCTATAAATAGATGTTCTTTAATTGATCGTTGACCTTCGTGGTTTTGGAGTAAAGTGTCTGCCTCAGGACCTGCTGTTCGTAGGTTTATATCTATCGGGGTTGACGGATTTTTCTTGAGCGATAAAAATCCCAAACACGACTTCCTCTGAAGGGGAAGTAAAGTCGTCGTTTCCGTGACGATTGTGGCATTTAAAAGAACCCTAGAATGGATGGGAGAATAACCGGTAGGGCCTTTCGCTCTACCTCATAAAAATAATATATATAAATGTAATTAATTAATACATTTTAGAGCACAAATAAACGATATATAATTTTGTTTGGTTAAGGTTGGTTTAATATTGTTGTTGACTAGCATGAACTAGCAAAACTTTTCGTCACATTAAATAACCTCTAAATGATCTAGCTTTAAGACATAACGGTTAATGTTTAAACACACGTGTTTTTTTTTCTTTCTTCAAACAATGTGGCGAACCAACTTGGACTACAGTTTAATTAAAGATACACATAGTCTTCTAGCCTCCTAGAACAAATCATATTCTTATCTCGAACCCTTTAGAGCAGGGCTATTCACTCAGTTATCCAAGCGGGCCACTTCAAAAAATCATATTTGGTGGGACAGACATTTAATTCAACTTAATTTGATATTATATATAAATTGATATATTTATTTGAAGTTTAAAAAAAAAATTAAAAGTTAGAATAGGACTAGGCCTTGAAAATATACAAAAGTATATCATGTCGAAATCATTTAAACATAAATATAATCATTGTTAAAATATAAACCATTAATAAGAAAAGTACAATAAGACTAATTACAAGAAAAGCACGCCCTTACTACTATATAAACTGGCGAGACATCGGCTGCTGTTGTGTAGAGGGGAGAAGAGTTGCGAGTCACTTTTAGCCACTGTGTTGCCCGGCCACCTACATTGCTTAAAAACAAAAGCAAGAACTCGATTTTGGATGGAACAACAGTATAGAAAATTCACACCTTTTTTTTTACAGCCAACATTGGTAACATTTTCCTATAATATTTGTGTTATCTTAAAGGTATTGATTATATCTATCGAAAGTGACAGCTGCTGATAACATGACTTGATGTATGAATATATTAAAATTGTTTTAGTAACCAACTTCTACTGTTCTTCCTGCCAAAATCATACTACAGCTCAGCTGTTATGTGGTGACCCGCCTCGGTAGCGAAGTTGGCTAACGCGTTAGCTCGACTGCTGAGGACGGGGAGATCGGGGTTCGAATTTCGGTCGGGTGAACTGAGGGGGGTTTTTCCCTAAATGGTTTTCCACTCTCTCCCTCCACGCAAATGCGTGTTCACTTCCTCTAATTCAACCTTTCTATTTCCTAATCCATTAGAGTAATTAGTACTTAAAGCGTATAACCCGAACGGGTAGTAAGACGCGGTTCTAAATAATGTTATGTGGTGGTGCTTGGAGGGGGAGAGATACCGGATACCGGACGCACGCTCTGGAGGTTAATTTCGTACTTTCTTGTAAACACACGATGTTTGTAGAGCCAAGGACCGAGTAACGCTGGTCTGGCGGCTTCCGCTACCGCTGATAAGAGACTGAATATCCCTCTTGCCTCTACGTACCATCTGATCTATACAACTTATCTCGAGTGATACAGTAGTTGAAATTTCAATCCTCGGGACAACTGGTGGAGTTTGGTGGGTTGGACGTAGCCTGAGAGCCGCCAATTGAATAGCCCTGCCTTAAGAGTTTAGAGAACATAAAAATATTCTAAGACTAGCCAAGATTGTTAAAAAATTATTGATGATATTTATTTTACATTTGCAAAATTTAAGCTTAAAATCTTGCAAAACAAAAAGTTGTTTACTTAGTTGCTTTTGAGTCAACTAATGGGTTTAGTATTCGAGGGTTCTTCGTCTCGACCTATAAGTGTGTTGTTAATTTGAAGCATAAGAGTACCTCTCAGAGACACCTAGTGAGTGTAATACCAACCCCTAGTAGAGAAATAGATGCATTATGACAAACTACATTTTAAAACATCAAACCTAAGGTAGTTAACTTTAAATGACTAAATGATTTTACTTGAAATGGGTAACAATTGGGGAGATGTTTATTTTGATAAATAAATAACACACAGCTTATTTTCGTTTGTTGAGGAGGAACAAATTAATAGTAGTTTTCTATTAACTAATTTTTGTAAATTTTAGAAATATCTTTAACGGTTTTGGATTACTATTAATATCGAAAGTCTGTTTTTTATATGAATTATAGGAGTTGATTTCAAATAATCTTAGGTTTTGAAAATTTTCATCATTTAATCAAAGTAGGACCTGCTTTTGTAGCCAGATGGTCTAAGCCGTAAATCTATTGTTAGACTCACCTTCTGATGAATGGGTAACTGTAATGAATGTCTTTAGTAATTGATGACATAATTTACTGCATATAATATTACATTACATTTTTACTTTAATCACTGTACTAGGTAAAACAACAAATTTAAATCCATAATAAACTATCATAGTAATATACAGTGTAATGTACTTCATATTATGAAAGTAACTCGATTTTTGATAAATCTACAATTTCTACTTTCCTCAAAGATGCAATGGTCTCATTAAAAAATAAAAAACTGAAATATATAATTAACTCAACTTATTTTGAATGTCATAGGTATATATTTGAAGCTGTGTGATCTTGGAAAAAACTCAATATGGAGGAAAACTCGCACTTCTCGGAAAACAAGATCGAAGAAACTCGGCTAGGTTGTGGGATACTAATCACGGACATGATTAAAATCGAACCTGAGGTAAGGAATTGAAACATTTCTTTTCTTTATTAATTGTTTCATTCTTAAATAAACTAGAGATAATTTCATCTTCATTTACTTTTGGGGTGGCTACAATTCGAGAAAACTGGAATTAGCCAGGAATTTGAAGCGGTTGAGGAATAAAACCGGAATAATTCGGGAATTTGGTAAAAAAAACAATATCCGAGAAAATGTTTTACTCAAAATATGAAATATAATAATCATTAAGCAGCTTAGGTTGGAAGGGGAATTCAAGATTTGCTTATTTTTGCTGACAAGGGGGAAGTGGCGGTCAGAATAATACCCACGTAAAACATAAGGAGATGGACAAGAATTGCTCAGTGACCTAATCACCCCAAATTAACACACAATATATTTTTTTAAACCACTGCATCATACTACCCTTTCTGGCTACACACTCATACTGCATTTCTTCGATTATAAAAAGACAATTGATTGTTAGACACACCTTAATTTTTCAGTATCACCAACAGAAAAAAGCTTTGATCCTAAGAAAATACATAAAAAGCTAATATATTGTATTAATAAGAAACATTTTTATCATAGAATTTAATTTACTGACAACATTAGTATTATTTTAAATCAGAAGTGATGTTAATTACTCCCACTTCCTTCTGAACCTCCATTAGTCTGATTCTTCTGCGCCATCTTTATCTTCACTATCCCACAGTAGTCTTATGAGAAATTGAGAGAATTGGTTGAAAAAGAACTGTGATTATAGGATGCCATTGATTCTAAGACGCACCCCGTTTTATGTAGTCGTTCAAAGGGGAAAAAAATGTGTGTCTCGGAATCAAAGAAATAGGCTAACAATTAAAAGATTTGATATTGTGGTTTCGTGGACCTAATCTATCGAATTAAAAGTAGTTTAGAGGTTTTTCAATAATAAAATAATTCAAATACTCACTAGGAATACTTTTTTTTTTATAATTTAAATTAAATGTAAAGTAAAATATTTTTTTATAAGTTAATAATTTTATAACTTTTTTTTTTGGTAATTTCCTCTGTTTAGTATGATAAATTTTAATGAAACCTACAACATTGTTTATTGTGAATATTTTGCAAAAATTAATCTACACCTTTATGTTAATAATTACCAGAAATTCATAAATTGCATAAAAAATATTTATTCGTGTGAAAAAATTACTAATTTGTCTAAAAATATAATCTAAGTGAGGTGGGAAGGAGAAAGGGATGTTAGCTTATTTTTGATTAATAAAGGAGGTAGGAGGCCCCAAAATGTGCTTACATAATACCTAATGTCCACATATTCTGTGTTTATAAGGACGATATCAAGACAGAATTCCTGATATCATAGAAAACTTAAATATAGCTCATTAAAAAGTTCTTGAGCTGTATGAATCAGAAAACTTCTAAACTTATCTGGACTTTGCGAAAAACATTGTCACTTGGACAAGTTGATATTTTTTCTAATGATTTTACTTCTGAATTGTATGAGGAAATCTACTATTTTAGCTATAATATTAGTTCTACTTTTCCTTTCAGAACACTCTTATCTGTAAATTTATAATTCATTATTTATAAAATAACTAATAATTTTTAACTACAAAGTGATTTAATGTAATTGAACAGGATGAAAAACCGATCAATCTTAAATAAAGGTTAGGCCAGGCCATTCCTTAATATAAAATAATTAAAAGTCTGTCTTCGTTTCTTCATACTCTTCACACTTTAAATTTCTGATCACTTTTGCAGACAAACTGATTTTAAATTTTCTAAAACATACCTATTTCATCCTAAGAAAGGTATACATGAAAAACAATAGACAAAAAAACTATGTATTTGAAAATTTATACAATAATACTTTTATAATATGAACACATAATCTTTCCCAAATTATTAGTAATTGTGCAACTGATCAGGAGATGGAAGATTGAAGAAATATATTTGTTTTCTTAGTTTTTCGATTTAGATCTAGTCTAATTAACCTTTCAGGTGGTTTACAAACCCTCTCATTTATATTATATTATTCTCTACACTGTTTTCATATATTTTCAAAACTATAGATGAAGAACATTAATCACCTTAATATTTAATTGATTTTTTGTTACAGGAGACGAATCCTTTGGAATATGTGGATATGGCAGTTAAAACTGAAGATCTGAAGTCTGTCTGTGGAATATCCATTACTAAAGATGAATTTGACCAGGGGTATACGTGTGAATTACCTTTTATAAAGCCAGAACTTGACCAGGCATACACGTGTGAATTACCTTTTATAAATCCAGAACTCGACCAGGCATACACGTCTGAATTACCTTTTATAAAGCCAGAACTTGACCAAGCTTACACGTGTGAATTACCTTTTATAAATTCAGGACTTGACCAGTCATGCACGTGTGAATTACCTTTTATAAAGCCAGAACTCGACCAGGAGTCTGTTTGTGAATTATCCATTATAAAGGAAGAAATGGAGGTAAGTTAATTAATTATATACTCAAGTGAACATAAGCTATTAATACTATATTTATTGTTAAATCTCAGCAACTGAAGGGAAGCTTATATATTTTATATTTATTCACGAATAATTAAACACATATATTTATATCTCAGAGATTCCGCCATTTACACACTTTTTCAGTAGTTTATCTAAATCTTAAATGTAGATTACAATATATTGGATGTGAGGGGTGTGTGGAACTTCTACTTGGCTTCCAAACATACAGTAGCTTTAACTTTGCTTCCAAACAAATTCTGTCATCTTAGCATCGCCAGTAAAAATAGCTAAAATATTCCATTCATGTTCAATTATAGCCATTTTGAACGGTTTTGTACATTACAATGTAATAGTTTTATGAAATAAATCTGAAGAAATTGAATTGCATATTCTAATAATAGCGAAATATTACAAACGATTTTACAATAAAACATTTTTCCAAGTAATTTCAGTGCATGGAGTAATTTAAATAACCACAGTATGATATCCTTTCAAGCATAAAACAACTAAAATAAAATATTCGAATTTCAATTCAGTTTTGAGAATATTTTATTTATTCACCCGCCTCGGCGGCATAGTTGGCTAACGCGCCTGTCGTGTTGAGCTCGACTGCTGAGGATCGAGGTTCGAATCTTGGTCGGGTGAACTGGGAGGGGTTTTTCCTAAATGGTTTTCCACTCTCCCTCCACGCAAATGCGGGTTCACTTCCTCTAATTCAACCTTCCCAATTCCTAATCCATTATCGTAATTAGTACTTAAAGCGTATAACCCGAACGGGTAGTAAGACGCGGTGCTAAATATTATTATTATTTATTTATTCGATTTGAGTTTACTTCAAATAGAGAAAGTTGACGTGTCACATTCCTACTGGATGTAATCTATAATCATGTCATTTGAATTATTTAAGATCAGTAATGAATGTGTTTTACTTTATATATGTTATCTAATGATGAGCATTCATAAAGTTTCACATATCTGGTAGTAAAAATATCCACTCATATGTGGGGATAGGTCGGATTCACTTTCATTTTGAATTTAAATATCTACAAATTTAAGAGTGTGCGAAGTTCAATTTTCCATTTCAAAGCAAACTCTAATCGAATAAATCAGGTTTTCAAATAAGCACAGAATATTTAAAAGCCTCTTGGGGAAACTTGTTTAACCTAAGAGTAACTTATCCTCAATCGATCCTTAACTAACACTTCTTTTTTAATTTTTATTTACATTTAATTGTATATGGAAGGTGTTGCAAAAAAGGGTTGACAACAAATAAAAAAGGAATAAACACAATATTTCATCTAAGATGAAAAGAGAAAAACAGTTCATACTTTACACGGCCCTCACTGGGCAAAGAGTCAATAGCAGCTTACAGGTAATAATCATAGGAAACAGATGTACCGCAATAAGTGAATAGAGGAATTCCTTAAAGTGCTGAATAGTTATATATTTACATATATCTAGTTGTTTTACTGTGTTAGTTTTGATGTTAATCGTCCCTCATCACACGGCCTATCATGGTTTACTGACTGGCCCCTAGGTGTAGTGTGGTCAGTTCACCTGGGTTCGGTCCTAGGTTCCCTTTCCAGCCGGTACCTTGGATCTTTTTCGCAAAAAGGGGAATCACCCTAATGTTCACCAGGGTTTGGTTAGTTGGGCTTAAGCTAGGTTTAAGTGTTTCCTCTGGTTCAACACCCTCATACTCACTATCTCCTTCCTACACTCCTAAATATAACCTTCATAATACCTAAAACTATTAGTGTAATTAGTACATAAGTATATAGTACGGATGTAACACAAACTGCTAAAAGAAGCACTTGTACGGAGACATATAAGAAAGAGTGAACAAAAATACCTGCTCTTAACAACAACAACATCATCATCATCAACTGTTTCCAGCATGTGACCGGGTCAATTTAGTAAAATGTCTCCATCTTCCTTTGTCCTTTCCCAATTATTTCTACTCTAGTTGTATCCTTTCTTCTCCTCTCACTTGAACACTTTATGTTATCTGCTCATTCCATCTCTTCCTTGGCATCCCTTGCAATCTTTTCCCTACATACTTTATCTCCAGCATTTTCTCCAGCATTCTCTCTCCTTTTCCATCCTCATTACGTGTCCATACCATCTCAACCTTGATTCCTCTATCGTCTCATGCACTGCCTCTATCCCCACCATTTCCAGGATAACTTTATTCCTAATCTAGTTTTTACTCGTGACAGCCAACATGCTCTTCTGGTCTTTCATACATCCAATGTCCTTGTTTCTCCTGGTGACGTGCTCTCCTTGTCTCTCTTACATTAATGTCCATGTTTCTCCAGGTGACAGCTGACATGCTCTCCTTATCGGGCTAGCAACGTGTATCAATCACATATTTGCAATCATAATAATAAACTGGGCTCAAACAAATATTAATGGACTCACGCAAAAATTCAATTAAAATATAAAATGCACGAATTTTAAATTCTACAAGTAACACATAGCGACATTATCTAAATAATTAAAACTTTCAATAAGGGATTCTGAAAGTTGTGATTTTAACACTGAAAAGAAATTTTGAAACTTTGACGGTTATTCTAGCTTATAAACCGAAATCACATTAAGCAACAAATTTGCCGGTACTAGCATGTGGCCCAAAACAAAGCCTGTTCCTAGGCCATAAAATATCCCCTTAATATATATAGAAAATTAAATTACATAAAATAAACCAGACCACATAAGTTAACCAAATTACTTGGTGGGATATAAGGACTAATGAATGGGAATAGGTTAGGTGATATGAATGATAAAGCGAGAAAAGGAAATCACTATGCGATGCGATACCACTCCATAGTCATTGACGCGAGGTGTCTTCATTACATATTAAAGAGTTTGGCCGAGTGAACTACAAGCTTCTCATGACCCGGGGCCAAATCTTCAGCACAACATAAGGTGAGTTAAAACCTTGTTGTATCTTGTAAACGCTCACTCAATACATACTACAAAAGTATAAACCACTAGTTTTAACTTCGATTGAACCTTTTCTCATAAAAACAGGGACAATTTTTATTTATTTATTTATTCAAATCTCGTCATTNAAAAAAAAAAAAAAAGTTCATCAAAAGATGAATGATGTTTGTATAACATTTTTGACAATTTTTTTTGTCATGATTAAAGTTGAATTTTTTTTCACACACACAATAAAACACGCATGAAGATAAGAAAGTTCAAAGTAGTTCCGGTTTTTGCCGTTAGAACACACCACCACCTTCAGAACAAATACTTTGTCGATATTAAGGGAGAATATGGAGAAAAGAAGTCCCCTTTAAGTGTAAGGAAGTATTGTATAGGGGTGTACTTTGTACCTACCGACACATATGTGGCAGAAACATGGACAATTAACGTAAGAGAAAGTATGAAAGTGGAGGCCATGGGAATGGAGTATGTGAGGAGCATGTTAGCTGTCAACATAAGAGATAGGATTAGGAATGAAGTATGTGAGGAGCATGTTAGGTGTCAACATAAGAGATAGGATTAGGAATGAAGTTATCTGGGGAAGAAGGGGTACAGGAAACACGTGAGATAGTAGAGGAAAAATAAAGGATGCCGAAGAAAATGTTTGAGATGAAGTCTGCAGGAAAAATACAGCAGAGTAGACTAAGAAAGAGACAGAAAATGTTCAAGTTAGAGGAAAATAATGGAAGAAACTTAAGGAGGAAGAGTGGTGGAAGGATAGACGGAGGCATTTTTAATCAAACCGACCCGACCACAGGCTGGAAACAGTTGATTGTGAATCACAATTAAAGGTTGTAGTTTTGATATCAAGTGAACATTTAAAATCATGCGAATGAACTCAAAATATTAAATCTATCATGTATTGTCTTTCATGGGACCTTTCCCATATTATTGTGTACTTTTGATCTGTTTTTTTTTTACATTACAGATAAATACTCAAGGTGATGTGTCATCACAGCTTTATGAAGAATCATATCACAAGAAGTCTGAATATGGGGACACCAAGAAGCAGAGGCTGTTACACAAACATAAAACAAAGAAAGTAAACAACGGTTCTAAACAAGTTCTTAAAAAGGGGAATAAGCGCTCACTTGTGAATAAATCTTATCAAAGAAAATGCAGTATAAAAGATCGCACTAAGCAAGGTCGAAAAGGCGGGCAAGTTAAAATAAACGGAGATAACTTTGGAAAAAGGTGCACGATAGAAGGTTGTCCTAGACAAGCTTATAAAGGTGGGTTATGTCCATCACACGGAGGTAGGCATCGTAAGAAGTGCATTGAAGAGGGTTGTACTAAACAAGCTAAGATACGCGGATTATGTATCGCGCACGGGGGTAAGTATCAGAATAAGTGCACCATAGAAGTGTGCTCTAATCTAGCCAGGATAGGTGGATTATGTATAAAACATGGGAGCTGGCATCCAAAGAAGTGCACTACAGAAGAGTGTACTAAAGTAGCTCTGAAAGGTGGATTATGTACAGCACATGGAGGTGGTAGTAGAAAGAAGTGCACTGTAGAAGAGTGTACTAAATACGCTATCAAAGGTGGATTATGTACAAAACATGGAAAAGGCTATCGGTATAAGTGCACTATAGAAGAGTGTACTAAACTATCTAGAAGATCTGGATTATGCTCAGCACACGGGGGTAGGAATTGTAAGAATTGCAAAATAGAAAATTGTACCAGAGTAGCTAAGATCCGCGGATTATGTATAGCACATGGGGGTAAGCATCGAAAGAAGTGCATTATAGAAGAGTGTTCTAAATATGCTATCAGAGGAGGCTTATGTTTGAAACATGGGAGCTGGTATCCAAAGAGGTGCACTATAGAAGATTGTCCTAAAATAGGTCTGAAAGGTGGATTATGTACAGCACATGGAGGTTGTAATAAAAAGAAATGCACTAGAGAAGAGTGTATTAAACAAGCTGTCAGAGGTGGATTATGTACTGAACATGGTGAAGGCTATCGGCATATTTGCCCTATAGAAGAGTGTACTAAATATGCTATCAGAGGTGGATTATGTATTAGACATGGAGGTAGTTATAGGGATAAATGCACTATAGAAGAGTGTACTAAGTATGGTATCAAAGGTGGGCTATGTACCAGACATGGTGGTAGTAGCAGACATAGATGCACTATAGAAGAATGTGTCAACTATGCTATCAGAGCTGGGTTATGTATTAGACATGGTGGTAGTGGTAGGGATAAATGCACTATAGAAGAGTGTTCTAAATACGCTCTCAGAGGGGGATTATGTATTAGACATGGTGGTAGTGCTAGGGATAAATGCACTATAGAAGAGTGTTCTAAATACGCTCTCAGAGGGGGATTATGTATTAGACATGGAGGTAGTTATAGGGATAAATGCACTATAGAAGAGTGTACTAAGTATGCTATCAAAGGTGGGCTATGTACCAGACATGGTGGTAGTAGCAGACATAGATGCACTATAGAAGAATGTGTCAACTATGCTATTAGAGCTGGGTTATGTATTAGACATGGTGGTAGTGGTAGGGATAAATGCACTATAGAAGAGTGTTCTAAATACGCTCTCAGAGGGGGATTATGTACCATACACGGTGGTAGTCGCAGATATAAATGCACTTTTAAAGGGTGTACTAAAAAGGCAACTAAAGGTGGTTTATGTATATTGCATGGGGGTGAGGAACCAAAGAAGTGAACAGTTGTAGGAATTACTAGTCAAGCTAAGTGTGGCAGATTGTGTAAAGTACATGGTAATGGTGATAAATGTAAATGCAATATATAAAACTGTAATAAAAATGATTTTAGTATCTCCAATACATGGTGATAGTTGAAGAAATAACTACTATAGAATAATGTTCTAAAAAATGAAAATAAGGACTGGGATATGTGTATCAAATGGTGGTTGTAATCGAAAGAATTTCAATACCAAATAGTCTACTAAGCATAGTAAGATTGGATTGTATATTATAATACATGGAAATGTCTATTGAACAGAGATGAGAGTTAGAAGAATGTATGGAATAATCTACCAGTGTTGTATTTACAATACTTAGGGGATAATTATTATCAAACAATGTTCAGGATAGAATTTGATGCTATACAAGTTAAAAGGTTGGATTATCTAAATCAGAGATTTTCAAAGTGGTTTCAGAAGACCCGTCCATGGGGGGTCCGTGAGATCTTTCAGCAGATCCATGACATACCTTTATAAATATTGTTCAGATATTATAAAATTTCATATTAAAGAGTAAAGCTCTCTTATATGATAAAAACATTGGAGATGCCTTCCCAATATAAAGCCCGAGGATAAAGTGAGACCTAAAATTGGGTGGGGGTTAATTACACCCCTCGTGCCCACATCTTTGGTAAGAGAATTCGGAAACTCACTTTTTTATTAGTTTTATCGTCAGCCAGCACAAAGAGCTTTCAGAAAAAGCACCGAAACATTTGGTACCTTTTCCAACAACTTAATTGTGTGAGTAATCCTTTTCTGCTCATTTTAGTGTTAAAAAATTTAAAAGTAGTGTGGAATGAGACGGTTACTAAAATTGCTGCATATTTCTTGGATATTTTAAAGTCCCACAATAATTTCCAAACCTCACATACATCATCAGTGATTATAATTGTATAAATATAATATGTATTATATTTTCTTTAAATTTTTATTGTAAATCATTTTATATTTAGTCATACAAAAAATTATCATGTCTAAAATTGTACAAATATAAGATCTACATGTATTTTATTTAAATTTATATTGTAATTATATTTACAATAAAAATGTGTTATGCCTAATTTATCCCTATAATGTACTATAAGACTATCATTGTCATTTAAAAAAAAAATCATTTCTCTTACACCAAGAGATCCGTGAATTAGCTGTTCCCTGGTTAGAAGCTTCGCATGACTTAGAAGTTTGAGAACCACCGATCAAGAATGCGCAAAATGGCAGGCCAAACTTTATTATTCATTAATTTTTCTTAGAAATTAAAAAAAAAAATACACCTATAATAGACTTATATGAATAAGTTTAAACACATCGAGAATGTATAAAAGTCATAATTACCTTTGTGGCTTGTTATGTTTTTGATTTTGTTTATATAATTTATGTTTTGGGGTGTAAGATAAGTGAATAATAATAATAATAATAATAATAATATTTAGCACCGAGTCCTACTACCCGTTCGGGTTTTACGCTTTAAGTACTAATTACTCTAATGGATTAGGAATTGGGAAGGTTGAATTAGAGGAAGTGAACCCGCATTTGCGTGGAAGGAGAGTGGAAAACCATTTAGGAAAAACCACCCCCAGTTCACCCAACCGAGTTTCGAACCTCGATTTCCCTGTCCTCAGCAGTCGAGCTAAACACGACAAGCGCGTTAGCCAACTACGCCACCGAGGCGGGTAAAATAATTGAAACTGTGAATGAGCTTCCAGTATTGTCTTATAAACTGGCTTAAACTGTGAGGATATTTTCACGAGTAAGACTGATGTTTATCGGTAAGTCAGTTTCTAAGATTCTTCCTCTTAAGTTGTCTGTGTTAAAAACACTTGTTTGCATTAATATTAGGCAAACATTACTATGTATTTTTGGGCATGGTTTACTAAGTTTGAAAAGGGTTATTTTGGCACGGGCATCTAATTTTTATTTCATTTGGTGTCATCCTCCCTCTCTTTGTTAGCCTAAATTGTCAGGATGAGTTGCGGCTGGGTATAAAGGAATTGACTGGATATATGACTGAATGGGTTCGTAATTGACATTCGGTTTGGGTTTTTATGGTTTTTGGTTATACTACCATGCTCCTATTACATAATGTGATGTTGATAAGAAATATAAGAAGATTACTTTTTTTTTATCATCACCGGTTTCTACCCGTTCTGGTTGTACGCTTAAGTACTAATTATGCTAAGGTTAGTAATTGGAAAGGTTGAATTTAGAGGTAGTGAACCCACATTTTCTTGGAGGGAGAGTGGGTAAACCATATAGGAAAAATTATTATTATTATTAGCACCGCGTCTTACTACCCTTTCGGGTTATACGCACTTACGCTAATGTGTAATGGTAGGGTGATTGTGAGATGAAATGGAGGACCTACAGTTTAACGTGAGATCCGAACCACGGTGGAGGCCTGTCATTCCACACATTCACAAGATGTCTTGTCAGAGGTGAAGGAAGGGTTTGGTAATCAGATAAATCTTTGCCGGGACCGAGGATATATAGGGAAAAAAAACCCCACCCCCAGATCATCCGATCCGAGATTCGAACATCGATCTCCCCATCTTGGGCAGTTTAGCTCAAAACGAAAGTCGCTCGTTAACTAGCTACATCACCGAGGCGGGTTATAACTAATTGTATAACACCTACACATTATGGAGACTAACAATAGTAATGTTTTTTAATATTACTTCTTTTTTTTATGACACATCGTCTTTTTATCTGTAAGGCTGATACACATATCTACTAATTACTTTAATCTGGCGGCCATTTATAAGGTTTAATTTAGAAGATGTGTAGCTGAATTTTATATAGAGGGGGGAAAACCAACCCTTACTACACTCGTCTGGGATTAAAACTCTGATCTCTTCGTCATAGGTCGTCCAGTCAATTGCAAGATTGACGCCTTAGACCATGCGACCACAAAAGTATGTATATATTCATGTTAATATAAAAAAATTACCCGCCTCGGTGGTGTAGTTGGCTAACGCGTTAGTCGTGTTGAACTGCTCGACTGCTGAGGTCGGGGGAGATCGAGGTTCGAATCTCGGTCGGGTGAACTGGGGGTGGTTTTTTCCTAAATGGTTTCCCCACTCTTCCTCCACGCAAATGCGGGTTCACTTCCTCTAATTCAACCTTCCCAATTCCTAATCCATTAGAGTAATTAGTACATAAAGCGTATAACGTTTAACTCGAACGAGTAGTAAGGCGTGGTGCTAAATATTATTATATTATTATTAATATAAAATTATTTTGTACAAAATTATAGAATTATCATTAACTAACTGGCTATTCTTGCTTGCGACTGGATTTGTGGTGTTGTGTAAATAAGTGGTTTTTTTTTACCGCAAGTTGGGATTATAGATGGTGGGTTTGTTCCGACACCACCTATTTGCAAAATCGGTTACACCTCTTCATCACTCCTAATTGATTTAAATAAAACTTACATCTATAAATTTGAAGAAATAATAAATAGATTATTTTTCTCTTCTCTCCAATCTTATATATTCCTTAACTCTTTTGCTGCTAAATTAAGAAAATCTTAGAACTTAGTGATTTTTTTTGCTTAATTGTCGCCCAATTTTTTATTATTATAAATGTTCCCCTGAGCCTAATCTACGTAACTTCTGAAAATAAATTGATTAAAATTACTTAAAGAATGAATAAATAACTCCTAAACTACTAATTTGAACAAAAGACTCAGAAAACATGACCGATAATGCATTACATAGTAAACAATGGGGCGATGAATATCGCTCTCTCAGTTTGATGAAAAATTTATACAATAACACAGTACATAATGCGTAATAGTTCCAAATTAATGCCAGTAGATGGTGTTGGCAGTACAGAAAGTAAGAAAGCTACACGTTTACAAATGTATTTATCACTGGCGAATTAAATTTGAAAACATTTATTAACCTTAATAGCTTGGGCAATACAAAATACTACTAACCGTTATGAAGGTTATAGTGGTGAGAGTGTTAAGCTTCTTTAAGATTAGGAGAGAGTATTCCTAAATATTATAAAAATATATCTCCCTAACAATAATAATAATATTTAGCACCGCGTCTTACTACCTGTTCGGTTTATACGCTTTAACTACTAACTACACTAATGGATTAGGAATTGGGAAGGTTTAATCAGAGGAAGTGAACCCGCATTTGCGTGGAGGGAGAGTGAAAAACCATTTAGGAAAGACCACCCCCCAGTTCACCCGACCGAGATTCGAACCTCGATCCCTCCTGTCCTCAGCAGTCGAGCTCAACACGACAAGCGCGTCAGCCGACTACGCCACCGAGGCGGGTATCTCCGTAACTCTACATGAAAATAAGCAGTGGGCGAGTGGGTAAAGATGTGTTGTTTGGATTTATTTGTTAGCATTAATATTGTAAAATGTGTTTTAAAATGGTTTCTCTTCAATTAACTACCATAGTACACTTGTCGTACTTTATATCAATTTTTCAACGATTCATTTTGCTAATAGGCCAGTGAAACAAAATCTAGTTTAGAATGTACTGTACTTGCATCTACATGAAGTAATGGGAAATCATTAAAGTAAAAAACAGACCTGTCATGGCTGGAATTATATCCAGACTTTCCAATCTTCAATGATATATTAGAATAAATTATTATTATTATTATTATTATTATTATTATTATTATTATTATTATTATTAGCACCGCGTCATACTACCCATTCGGGTTGTACCCACTTACGCTAATGTGTAATGGTAGGGTGATTGTGAGATGAAATGGAGGACCTACAGTTTAACGTGGGATCCGAACCACGGTGGAGGCCTGGCATTCCCCACATTCACAAGATGTCTTGTCAGAGGTGAGGGAAGGGTTTGGTAATCAGTATTTGAATAAAGCTTGACACCTAGTTCATTTGCCCATTTGCCTGATGTTCTTTCACTAAACAATGAAAATCAATGGAGTTAACCCAAAATATTTAATGTAATGTTTTTTCATTGGACCTTTTCTCATTCTATTCACCACTTATTAAATTATTTTCACATTTCAGATAAATATTTTTAAGATGCTTCTGTGTCACAGATTTATAAAGAATCAACCAACCAGCTATCATGTCACAACAAGTCGGAATATGGAAACACTAAGAAGCAATTGTTGGTGCATAAAAAGATAGCAAAGAAAGTAAACAAGAGCTTCAAACAAGTTCTTAAAATTGGATATCAGATGTTGCCTGTTACTAAAAATAATGATTCAAAATGTAGTTTAAAAGATTGCTCCGGACAAGTCTTGAAAGTAGGATTATGTAAAGAGCATGGAGGTGCTTATCGACATAAGTGCACTATAGAAGATTGCTCTAAACAACCCTTGAAAGGAGGATTATGTAAAGAGCACGGAGGTGCTTATCGACATAAGTGCACTATAGAAGATTGCTCTAAACAACCCTTGAAAGGAGGATTATGTAAAGAGCATGGGGGTGCTTATCGCCATAAGTGCACTATAGAAGATTGCTCTAGACAACCCTTGAAAGGAGGATTATGTAAAGAGCATGGGGGTGCTTATCGACATAAGTGTAATATAGAAGATTGCTATAGACAAGGCTGGAAAGGCGGATTGTGTGTAGCACATGGGGGTAGTTATCGAAAGAAGTGCTCTATAGAAGGTTGCTGTAGACAAGCCTTGAAAGGTGAATTATGTATTGGACATGGTGAAAGTCATCATAAGAAGTGTGCTATCAAAGATTGTTTCAAACGAGTTAAAAGAGGAGGGTTATGTATGGAACATTGGGCTGGATATAGACATAACTGCACTACAAAAGACTGCACCAAAGAAGGATTGAAATGTGGATTATGTGCAATACACGGAGGTGACAACAGAACATTATGTACTATAGAAGGCTGTATTAAACGAGCTGAAAGAGGGGGATTATCTAGATTGCATGAAGGTGGTTATCAACAACAGAGTACAGTAGAACATTGCTCTAAAAATGCTTGAGATGTAGAATACAGCACATGTGATTAGTTAATATAAAGAGATTTCCAGTGTATTATTATTATTATTATTATTATTATTAATATTATTAATATTAGCACCACGTCATAGCATGTCTGTCTATTGAGCTTAGGGCTCGGGGTTCAATTTCTGGCTTGGCCGAAAAATTTATCTTTGGTCAAATGTGGATTTATAGAATATGCATGGTGGCTACAGACAGGGAAAACAGGGACAACCTGGAAAAGTCAGGGAATTTTTGGATGACAGGGAAAACAAGGAAATGTCAGGGAATTTAACTAAAAATAAGGAAAAGTCAGGGAATTAAAGATATGTCTAAAAAATCTCATTAATTTCGCAACTAAACACTGAAACAAAAGTTAATAATACCTAAATAAAATAATGAAATAACTGATAAAACCATTTATGTTTAGTAAATACAATTTTTTTTTTAAATATGTGATCAATTATAAAGAAAAAATGTCATCATCCACCATTAAAACTGGAAATACCTAGTCAGGGAAAATTTAAAAATGTAGCCTGGAAAACCTGGAAAAGTCAGGGAATTTAGTATAATATGTTTTGATATGTAAAAACCCTTTCACAGACATAAATTAACTGGCGGGGACAGGATGTTTTACCTGCCCTAGTCTTAAGCTATATTATAAGACATTTGAAGCTTCGACAGGCTTAGCCAGCCGGTAGTAGAAAATATATTGCTTGAATAAAAAACTGACCACAGGATGGATAGAGTAATTGATGTAAAAAAAATAATTATTTAGACAGGGGAACGATTGACTATCAGGAGTTTTATTACCTTTTAAACGATGTTTTTATTGATGTGGCATATTTTACTAAACACAAATATTTCCTATACTGTTAATATTATTTAAATAGTAAACATTGTGTAACAAGTTAAATATATTATAATAATAATATTGTCTATCTTGGGCTAAAGTGCTCGCCTCGTGGATTCAAACCCAGCCGGGGTCAACGGAACTCCTTTGAGCGATAAAGATCCATAGCACAACTTCCTTCAAAGAGGAAGTTCCATGTCAATCGGGAAACGTTCCAGGGTTATGTGAAGGAGTACCCTTTCCCGGGCAAAATTGGTAGGTCCTTTCATTCTCGCTCATAGAAATTGTCATGTTCTAATATAATCAGTCGGTTCAGAAAGTGCATGTTAAATTCCTAAAATAAAATAAATATAATATAAAATTCAGATTTCAATGTTTAGAGCTTGTAACATGTTTGTTTGGAAAAGTATCATTTTAATATATGCTTAAAGCTAATGCATATACATATTTACTAATAAAACTAATGATATAGATGGAAGGTTTAATATAGAGTAAATGTACCAGGATACGAACCCCGATCTTGTTTGATAATTGAATTATAAATAATGTAAATATTTGACTTAAGTAATACCTTATTTTATAGGCTTGTAAAGAGAATTGCTCTCAATGCCAGTCCAATATGAAGGTTTTTACTGAGATTATTTTTTTTAAATTTCTGTGATAAAAAAAGTGGTTTTTGTGATTTTTACAGACTTTCTAAAACCGATTTTAAGATGCGTTTCATAAATGGTAAACCGCTAGTCTTTATTACCAGACAAAAAAAAAATACAGCACAAAAAATTGACCTACACAAAAATCTAATTTTACAACCACATAAATCTCTGGATTTTGAAGAGAAGATTCTATTAGATTATTCATATAACTTTATTTTAAAAAAAAGAAGCCTTAAACAAGTGGATATCTTGTGTTGCAGGATGAACACTCTTTCCAATGGAAACCTAATTTTGAAGAATCCTTTGAGATAGTCGAGAAAGATGAATCAATCATTGCACAAGAATGTAGTTCCTACCAAAGGAAATGTGTTGAAAAACATTGTTCTAAACAGGTTTATAAAAGTGGATTATGTGTAGAGCATGTGGGTATTTATAATCAGCCAGAGTGCAGCGTAGAAGATTGCTCTAATCAACCTCGGAAAAAAGGATTATGTACTAAACATGGGGGTAGTCATCATAAGTGCTCTATAGTAGAGAATACTACACTTGTTAAAAGAGGTGGTTTATGTAAAAGACAGGGAAATCATAGCCGAAAAAAGTGCTCCAGAAAAGAGTGTACCAATCTTTCTGTAAGAGGTGGATTATGTACCAGACATGGAGGTGGTTATCATTATAAGTGCTCTATAGAAGAGAGTAATACACTCGCAAAGAGAGGTGGATTATGTACAAAACATGGAGGTGGGGGTCGAATTAAGTGCTCTAGAGAGGAGTGTACTAATCTCGCAAAGAGAGGTGGATTATGTACAAAACATGGAGGTGGAGGTCGAATTAAGTGCTCTAGAGAGGGGTGTACTAATCTCGCTATAAGAGGTGGATTATGTACTATTCACGGGGGAGGTTATAGATATAACTGCACCATAGAAAATTGTAGCAATCAAGCTAAGAGATGGTGGATTATGTAACACACATGGTGGTGATAATTGAAAGAAGTGCTTTATAGAAGATTGCTCTAAACGAATCAAGAGTGGTGGATTGTGTCGATCACACGGGGATGTTTCTCGATACAAGTGTGGTATGGAAGAGTGTATTAGACAATTAAAAAGAGGTGGATTATGTATTTAACATTGGGTTGAATATCTGACATAATTGCACTACAAAAAACTGCACTAAACGAGGCTTGAAATGTGGATTATGTACAATACACGGAGGTGATAATAGAACATTATGTACTATAGAAGGCTGTGTTAAACAAGCTAAAGGCGGTTGTCATTAAAACAGCATGGTATAACATTGCTTTAAAAAAGCTTGAGAAAATATGTGTTAATGTCAGTACATTAGTTCAATTAATTTATAGAAATTAGCATAGTAAAAGTGTGTCATAAACAAACATGGGTGTATTCTATGTAAAGCTTGGAAAAGATATCAAACAATCCAGTGAAGGTTGATGGATACACTTTATATTTACGATAGCTTAAAAATGTGTAAGTAGCGTAAATAATATTTTCCTCAAATCATGCAATGCAATATTTACTTTGTTGTTGTTAATTTTTATTAACAAATCATAATTGTGTATTTAGGGATTTAGCTGCAATTATCTATTAACAACTTTGAATCATAAATATCAGAAATAACAATGATAAAAGTTATGAAATTTAGATTTCATCCTATTCCCTCTACAACAGCTTCCTTTTAATCTAATTCTGTTCATCAACTTCGCTTTTTATAATTTTTCAAAAACTTTTTTTGCGATATTTGGTAGAAGATATTCATATAATTTGCTTAAAATTATGTTCATATGCTCTAAAATTTTCTCCTGAAATCTTCTCTCGTGAAGAGGAAGGCACCACATCTCCGACAGATGGAACTCATAGACCCTACATCCCCCCATTGGAAAATTCAAATGGGCTTCTGTGTGTGTGTGTGTGTGTGTGTGTGTATATGGTCATTTATGTTTGGTCTGGTCTGGACCCCTAATTTTAGAATTCGCACTTGTCGTGTTGAGCTAGACTGCTGAGGACGGGGAGATCAAGGTTCGAATCTCGGTCGGGTGAACTGGGGGTGGTTTTTCCTAAATGGTTTTCCACTCTCCCTCCACGCAAATGCGAGTTCACTTCCTCTAATTCAACCTTCCCAATTCCTAATCCATTAGAGTAATTTGTACTTAAAGCGTATAACCCGAACGGGTAGTAAGACGCGGTGCTGAATATTATTATTATTATTAATTTTAGAATGTTCGAATTTGCTCGCTAGCGAGTATTTTTACAACTCATTAACTCGCAAATAACAGATTGTACAAAAAAAAGAAAATAATTTTAAAAAGGGGTTTTTACTGTTGTATGAGTCAGTGTAGTGTAGTTTAGCTTGGTACTCAGTTTTCAATCTGACAAGACTGTAAAATCATGACGTGCCAAAGGATTGAGGCGATGATATGCCACAACATGCCATTATACAATAAAGGTAACTGAAAGTAAACGCTATTATTGTATTGAGTGCATCAAGTAAAATGGTTTGTTTCGTATCATTAGAAAACCATCTTCCAGTTTTATGAATATAAGCTTTGTTGTCTCAAAATTTTCTCAATTTATATGAGTAGACGTTAAACTGTCCTCTCAATCAATATCTATTTTATCACACGTGGTAAGGTGTTTTATAACTCATGTGTGCAGGAGATCTATCCCACATCTATTATAATATTTTAATTTTTTGTCCGAATTTAAATCACTTGTTTATAATAATCATTCAGTATTATTTTATTTTTGCAACTATTTTTAAAACAAATATGCCCTAAAGTTTTTTATTATGTGAATAATAATTAGCATGCTTAGCCTTATTTTTAAATGTGTACATTTTTATGTCATAAAACTCATTAATTGGATTTTTAAATTATCACCTACATGTATGGATTTTAATGTACTACTATGCTAAGTTATTTTTAAGGATTATTTTGATAGTCTACGTAGATACAAATACCTCATACACGTCTATAAAAAATATTTAAAATAAAGTATATGCTTACTAATGCAATCATTTAGATTTAAAATTTTAAGTCAGATAAATTTAAAAAATCAGAATTTTTCAAGATTTTAACATCCGTACTCTAAATTATGAGAACGTCACTCTACCGACTCGTTAATATTGCTGGATAATTTAATTTGAAAATTTAAAATATATATATTTTCACCCAAACAAATATTTTTATTGGAGGATTGAATAAAGTGTATAAAGTAATCATATTTTTTCATCTGTAAACCTATTTTGTAAAATGGTAGATTCATTTCAACAAAATTACTCCCATAAAGCTCCAAATGAAGAGGGGGGGGGATGGCATCCATTTTGTAATTTTAAGATTCACTGCTCTACTCGCTAGACAAACCCTGTCTCGTACGGTGTGAGGCTAGCGGGTAGAATCCGCTCGCTATTCGATCGTGTGACGTCGGTTTTCTTAGCGCTGATGATTCAAAATTTGGGGTTTGTGAGATGAAAGAAATACGCCAGCGAATCGCTACTAGCACGTTTCAAAATTAGATGTCCAGGTACGTATATGATATAGTAACACGGATAACACAGATTTTGGACGATAATTTAAAAACTATTTATAGCAACAGATATCTTAACATTTTCACAGGAGTGATGATTTTAAATATTCAGACCCATTTTTACCATCAATAATGATATTAGATTGGAAATCAAGAATAGAATACAGTTAGGAAATTAATGCTATTTTTCATCCGGTAAGTTGTTATCTCACCTGTCAAGGAATGTTAAACTGAGATTATAGGTACCAAACCATAATTTTACTGGATGTTCTTTTTGGGTGTGAAACGTAGTCTCTTACATTAGGGCTTAGACCTATACGAAGATGAAGAAACAATAGGATGTTCGAAAAAAAGTTGATTAGAGATATAATCAAAGAAATGCATAACATTATTGGAAAGAAGAGTAGATTACATAATTATGGGGGGACTTGGCGATTTAGGGGTAAGGTGTTGGACTTCTGTGCTGGGGATCTGGGAGTTTAATCATCCATACTCCCTGCACAGATTTATCTGATTGCCAAACGCTTCTTTCACGTCTGACAAGCTGTGTACCTAATAGTCACAACTTGTGAGTGTGGGGAATGTCAGGCCTCCGCCGTGGCTCGGATCCCACGTTAAACTGTAGGTCCTCCATTTCGTCTCACAATTATCCTACCATTACACAATAGTGTGTGTACAACCCGAACAACTAGTAAAACGCGGTAATAATAATAACAACATAATTATGAGTTTATTATCCTGTATTCATCACAAGCCATTGCTAAAATAATCTAGTAGCCTGTTAAGGTATTGAATGGAAACCCCAATGGGAAGAAACCATAGGAAATCTCTAATCTTAGATGAAAGGATAACATTATAATAGACCTGAAAGAGATGAGGTGTAATTAGAGAGTCCGGATGGAACTATCTCAAGATAGGAATAGGTGTAGTGTGTTCATGAACTTTTGAGTTCCTAACGTCATAAAGTAAGTTTCAATTGAAATTACATGATTATTATTCTAATCTTTAAGAAACACATTTATATCTTAATATAGAACAAATTTTAATATAATTTATAAATTCTTATAATACAGTAGTGAATTATGTAACACTTTAACTGTGACTTTTATGTGTAAAAGAGAGAAAGATATCCCTTAAACATTCTTACTCCCTCATCAGCTTGGGTAGTTTTTTTGCTCGTACATCTTTTTAATCTATAAAATTACTGCTATGACCATCTATCGGTAGATCGTGGTAATATTATTAGCCAAACTGTTAGTTTATTAACTTTTTATTACAAGTCTATCATTTTAATTTCTTTAGTCTCCGAGTTTAATCCCTTATTTAAAAAAATCTATTATCATGCTATTTCGATGGAAAAATTTTGATTATAATATCTAATTATTATAATTGAATTTGGAAAAATATATCAATAATAAACAATCTGCAGGAATGAGAAAAAATGCAGGTAAATGTTAAATTATTTCGAACAATATTGACTTTTAAAAGAGAATGGACAGTTAATTAAATAAACGTCCTAAAATGTAAATTTTGTTGACTGATATACTCTTGGTACAGCGAACACAGTGTGATTTTTTTTTATAAAACACATAAATTATGATAGGTTACGGTAGTGATATATTTTAATATAACCTTCTATAGGCCTAGGACACATAGACTGTGTCCTAATAGTCAAATACAATTAACTCGATGCAAACTTGATAAATTTACACTTTTCACACACTTGAGATCGAAGACTACAACAGACTTTTCGAACGGCAAACTATCCTTTAAATGCCATTGATTCCGCAGTGCTGCTTCCTACCAGTTATTTTAGAAACTATTTTAAACCCTATCTATCTGCAGGGAATGAAAACGAATACAACATTTTAACATCAATACCTGATTATTTTTTCTAGACATTTCCAACACAACAAAAAAACATTACAACAAAAGCAATATAGTTAAAATACTCTATCACAGATAACAGATCACATTAATCTAGCAGATGATAATTTAAACAGTTGCCTGTCAAATTAATGGTAACTTGCCGTCACCCTTGGTCTCAGGGGCTTGCGAGGGGTGCATCGGCACACTAAGTGACTATTTGGACGGTTCTACACTTGATCACGTGATCGCCAATGCAACTATCCAGTGAACGTCAAGGGTCAACGGCGCGTGAAGTAGACTATTCGGATACAGCCTGACTCTGAACTTTGTAATCCGCTAAAGATCTATTAGCACATACACTAAAAAATACCTAGTTCATGATCATTTCGATACATACAAGAATTAATGAATCCCAATTAAATGTACCAGCAGATTATTAATTCAATGTGAAATCATGTTGTTGAATACGGCCCAGCTCACGTGACTCCTGCCATAGTTGACGGCCAACTCGAACCGGGGGACACACTAGCCTCAACCTGTCCACTCACTAGACTTGACTGTAACGATGGCCCACTATGAGTTGCAGTCACATGATCACGGAAACAATAATATGGAGGACAGCCCGCACTTCTCGGAAAGTGAGAGCGATAAAAAACAACCAAGTCTGGATGTTTCGATCAAAGACGAGATTAACATAGAACCGGAGGTAAGAAGGATAAATATTTCATGTCTTTTTAATCAAAAAAGAACATTATATTTAATTGTACTTTATTCATATTTATTTGGAAATATGTGATTGGAACTTGTCTTACTTTCTGTCCAATCTCGCTTCATTTATTTACAATCATTAGTTAGAGATTATGAAGATAAATTTTAGAAGAAATGTAGCCACATTATTGTGAAGTGATTACTGGCACAAGAAACAATTCAGGAATACTTACCACAAATAGACCCGGGTGTTATTTGAACCGTGACCACATCACTGACAAAACATATTAGACAAAGCTAAGTGCTTTATACATATGCCCATTGATTCAGGTATCTTTTATACTAAAGGTTAATTTTTTCTAATAAATACATTAGCAATAACGTAAAACACAAAAAACCAATACCAAATACACAGAACAAAATCATAAAAGAAAACCAATTTACAAAAAAATATGCCTATGCAACACCAATCTGTAACTTGCTTTATGCAAAGATTAGCATGTACTAACTTACTTTTGTCCAGGAAACGCCTGAATAATAATCGTACATCCTTTCCGGGGAGACTTTCCATGAACTGACGAGATGAGGGGTTAATTGTAGTAAATATGACGAGGTAGAGACAGTGGTGACCATTACCCAACTTAAGATTAATAAACCAAACTCTGGTTAGCATGGGGAACTTACCGCATTTCGATAAATATTCCCCGCTATCAGTTGAGAATCGATCTTGTTACATCTAGATCCAGGCAACCAGAGGATACTAAATTTCAGTGATTTTTAAACACCTTTTAGTACCCACTAGTACATGATGTCGAACAATGTGGGGAACAGGAAAATGTCAAGCAAAAATCAAAGAATTTCATCAAATTTGCAAAAGTTTTACTTATTCGTTTAAAAATATGCATATTTAACTTACAATTTATTAAATTAAACAAAATTCTTCTCATTAATAGGCCAACTCAAGGTGAAATTTTTATTATCACTATTTAGCCTTTTGTGAATACTAATCTCTATTCTCAAAATTAAAATGTGATTCCTTTTCTCCCCTTTCCACCCCTCTACTTCTTGTCTTTATCCAAAGTTTAGTCCTGGTTTATTCACATGTGTTATAGGAAGAAGTGAAGTAAAGAAGAATATGTCTCACAACAATTTTAAACTGTACTGGTGTAAAGCAATCTTTTAATAGCTCAATATGATGAACTCACACCCAACCTAGATCACACCCATCATTTTAGGCTTAAATCTTTGCCGAATGCCGAGTCTTGACTGCTAGGCTGTCCCCTGCACGGTCGTTTTATCTGGTTCCCTGGGCTCGAGCGGCAGCCCCCATGACTTGTACCGATGTAGTGGTGTCTTAGCACGCGTGTACCCATAGAAGGCAGCTTGACGACCTAGATTACGGTCTTCTGTAGTCAGCCCCGAGGGGCTCCAAAAACCTCCATCTTAACCAGGACACCGGCCCAATTTCTAATTAAGGAATTCTGACATCTCCTTTCGGCTCAGCTCCTCTATAGTTTGTCTATCGAATCATCATATCAACCTCGCAACATTCGTTATATCATTCTCCACTCACAACATAAAATATTTATACAAACATACCTTCTAATTAAAGCCGTGCTTTTACATGTTCGAACTGTAGTGTCTAGAAAACCTGGAAAAGTCAGGGAATTTTAAAATACTCAAGTGTTCATAGAAAAGCCAAGAACTGAACTTAACCAGACTAGTAAGGAGCGATTCACTACAATTGATATCGAGTCTTGTCAAAGACTATTTTTGGAGCATAAGTTGGATAAATACTGTTCCAATCCTTTTTGGAATTCATTTTAGTAAAATGTCTACATCTTTTTTTTTCGTTCCACTAAATTACAACCAACTGGGATTATAAAGTCAATGTGTTTTTTTATTTTTCAATCCGGTAGATTCAATAATCATTCTCTTATGGTAAAAATTAAGTTAATTTGCCTTTTATACTAGTATTAGGTTACTAATTTTTACCAAAATCCTTCGAGACTTTAAATATTTCCTGAATATCGGTGGTTGTACATTTTATTTCAACAAACACTTAAGGTGAAAAAGTCAAAAACCAAACTCTTTCTACTAAGATGAACCCATAAACAAACAAAAAAAAAATATTTCTACAAACTTATTAGTTACATGTTGGTGCTTAGATATTTAACATTGCTCTTCAAATGGCCATATTTATTTTTATTTCTCAGATGGAGGGGAATTCTCCTGAATACTTGGATGTTTCAGTCAATTCTGATGAACGAGATCTCCACCAGCGAGAGTTGGTCTGTGATTTACCGTTTATAAAGGAAGAACTCGAGGTAATCATATTCAGTTTTATGTTATGATCGGACTGCATACACGCTAACTGGGCAGTGAATCAAAGCAATGCTCGATCTACTTACATTGGTATATAATGCTGGGCCGATTGTTACTCATCTGTCGATAACGGTATTATCGATAAGCCTATGCTCGCCATTTAGCTTATTGATTCTTAAAACCGATTGTTTTATTAACGATCTGTGCATGTCGGCTACTGGTGATTCAAAATTATTAAACTCTCTTTTCATTAGAATAGAACTAACTTTAAATTGACCTTTTCAATAATAGATTTTTGTTTTATTATATGCTTTAATAATTTGTGGTATTTATCAACAAAAATACAATGGTTAAACTAGTTATTTAAAAGCCACCTTAGTAGTGTAGCTAGCTTGCGCTCTAGTTTTATGTTGAGTTAGGCTGTTGAAAATGAGAAGTTCAATGTTCGCATCTCTATCATGTGAGCTTGCGGAGGATGGGGTGTTCCTAAATGGTTTTCCACTCTCCCTCCACGCAAATGCGTATTCCCTTCCTAATAATGCTTCTTAAATAATAATTGAATATTTATCTTTTTTTGATAGGATGCATACCAAAAATTGAAAATACACTTCATCATCATTATTTGCATAAAATTACGTCCACCACATTAAGGTGGAAATTTAGAGAATGCTTAAAAAAGTCCAGTGTTTTTTTTTCTAAATCATATTTAAATTTTCTTCATAGGTTAATGTCAACCTTACTTGAATATTTTTTGAGACTATACTGAATTTAATGACAACTCTTTCTTTTTATTTATAAAGTTTATCCTTAGGCCCTTTATTCGCTATTATATATTAGAGAGCTTCAACAACTGTTGATATAATGTGAAGAAAATTAATCCTATTTGACCAAAGAAAAAGTTTTGCTAAACAAAAAGTGCCTTACCTTTACTCCCCAGATTGGCTGTAACGGTGTCGCGGTAACAAGGTAGATATCCTGTAAAGACACTCCCATACATGTACCTGTTACATCATAGACCAGGGGTCTTGATTGACTTTTAAGGTCACATAATCATATGTTGTTTGTACACTTTTTTGTCTTTTTTTAGTCTACATCTGATAATAATTATTCCTTAAATTTAATTTTTGTTCACATATCTATTTATGCACCCATGTTTATAGAAGAAAAATACATAGAATTTTAAAATCTGCATTTTCATATTTAAAAAAAAATTTCCCACAACAGTACTGATTACAACAGATCCAGGTTATTTTGTTCACACTAAAATATAAATTGATAGTACTTGGTATATTGGCGAGTTATCATGGTTCAGAAATCGACTTTTAATAGCGTAGTATTTTTACACACTCGACTCAGAATTGAAGTGAGATCGACCAGCTGGAGAGCGCTGTCATGATCAAAAACTGCCACTATTAAAAAAAAATTAAGTCATTGACGATAAAATGAAGTTGTCATTATTTAAGAATAAGAAATTAACTTGTATTTATCTTAGACCTACTTTTCCACATATTTTACAATAGGACACAATTACTCTATTAATAATTTTTATAAATAATTCTAGGCTGTCTTTTCGAGGATTTGGGAAATAGTATGTAGAAGAGCTTAATTAGGTAAAAAGTAATTGTTATTTTCTCTTATTAATGCTTTTCCTCAAAGAACATTTGAGTATCTATATTTTTTTATTCACTTTTCATCGTTCAGGAACGAGCACCAGGTCAATGTAGACCTTTTCAATAAGCACTAGGAATAATATTTATTTTGTTAATGTGGCCAAGTCTTGGACAATTAGATAAATTTTACAGGCTACTTAAAGACAGAGGCACTTGAAAAATTCATTTAATTTCAAAATTTGTAGAGTGGAGTACACAGGATGTATAAGCCTTCTCATAATATGTATATATATTGTATGGACACATAATGAGGATTCCATGAAAATTAATGAATATCAAGTTAAGCCTTCTCATAATATGTATATATATATTATGTATGTATGTATATATGTATGTATGTATTGTATGTATGTATGTATGTATTGTATGTATGTATTGTATGGACACATAATGAGGATTCCATGAAAATTAATGAATATCAAGAATGTAGGGAAGAGATAACAAGGGAGACCAAGAAAGAGATGGGAGTAACAGATAGTAAGTGTGCAAATGAGAGTAGGAGAGGCAGGAGGAAGAATGGTGGAAGGAGAGACGAAGATGGAGGCATGATTTCTAAACGGACCCAGCCACAGGCTGGAAACCGTTCATGATGATGATAATGATGATGGTGATTCGTAAAAATGTAGTGGGATTGATCCTAAAACCGCAATAATTCCTAAATATTTAAAATATAGATTAAATGGAAACTTATACATTTTATCTTTGAATGGAACAATAGCATATTTCGTTGAAAGATTAACATTTATCAAGAATTTAGTTTAAAGAACACAATAGCAACCCCAAAAACTTTGAAGAAGGAAAATAACCATTCTAATTAAATGGTCAGAAAAGTATAGTAAAGTTCTCATAAGTTTTTTATTAAAGTTCTAAAATTTCCGATCAAAGGGCATCTCAATCATGGAATTTCAAAACACATATAAACAAAAAGAACAACACCGATAGATGTATTTGAAGATAATTGCAGCAACCATTATGTCTCTTTAACAACATATTGTTTTATTTGTGCTCTCTGTTCAACTGTAATACAATTTATCTAACATGTCTGTAACAATGTGTATCATTTATTTTTTACATATCCTATGTCATTCTTAGACAACTATTGCATTTTCTATTATATATGAATTTAGGAAAATGGAAAGGAAATAAATGATATAAATTATGAGTGTATCAGAAAGAGTTGGTTTCATTTTGAGCTCAATAGATTGATTTAGAAAACTCTCAAGCATCAAGTTAACAATTAGAGGTTGAATTTAAAGAGAGAGGAAAAAAATAAATTAAATCAGCTTCTTGGTATAAAATTTATTCATTAACTGGATTTTAAAAAAAACTAAAATTAATATTAGATTTGTAATTGTGAAGTGGAAGGTGATCATTTAATTACAAGAAAATTAATATATTTACATTACTAATTATACACCTCATAGCTAACATCCGAGCAAGTTTGGAGAAGAGTAAACCACAAGTCTCTTATTCTTAGACAAACATTACCTCACAGAATCATTCCCAATCAAATAAACTCTAATTTGACAAACCTATAAATGTCTCGATTCTGAATATCATCTACTTTTAGATAGGGCTTTGGAAATTTGACTACTAATCAGACCTCATTTTTAAAAGAAATCTTAAAAAAGTGTGTATTATATTGTGTGTTACAGGATGAAAATCCTCTCCACTGGAACCTTGGCATTGAAGAATGTTCTGGGCCAGTTAAGAATGATAAATCTTTCATTGCACAAGAATGTAGTTCCTACCTTAGGAAATGTGTTGAAAAACATTGCTATAAACAGGTTTATCAAAGTGGATTATGTATAGAGCATGTGGGTATATATAATCAGCAAGAGTGCAGTGTAGAAGATTGCTCCAAACAAGCTATGAAAGGAGGAGTATGTACAGAACATGAAAGTCATGTTCAACATAGGTGCACTATAGAACAATGTACTAATCAAGCTAGGAGTGGTGGCCTATGTTTAGCATACGGGGCTGATTATTGCCATAGAATGGGCAGTGTATTAGATTGTTCTAAACAAGCTAAGAATGGAGGATTATGTGCTAAGCATGACTTTAATCTACATAAGTGCTCTAGAGAGGATTGTACTAAACTAGCTACAAGAAGTGGATTATGTACAAAACATGGGGGTAGATATAGAAAAAAGTGCACTGTGGCAGATTGCACTAATCAGATTAAAAGTGGTGGATTATGTACTAAACATGGGGGTCAGGCTCGACATAAGTGCTCTAGAGAGGAATGTACTAAACTCGCTGTAAAAAGTGGATTATGTACAAAACATGGGGAAAGATATCGAAAAAAATGCATTGTTGCAGATTGCACTAAGAAAATGATTACTGGTAGATTATGTACTAAACATGGGGGTGGTGGTCGGCATAAGTGCTCTAGAGAGGAATGTACTAAACTCGCTGTAAGAAGTGGATTATGTACAAAACATGGGGGTGGATATAGAAAAAAGTGCACTGTGGCAGATTGCACTAAACAAATTAATACTGGTGGATTATGTACTAAACATGGGGGTCAAGCTCGACATAAGTGCTCTAGAGAGGAATGTACTAAACTCGCTGTAAGAAGTGGATTATGTACAAAACATGGGGATAGATATCGAAAAAATTGCACTATGGAAGATTGCACTAATCAGATTAAAAGTGGTGGATTATGTGTAGCACACGGGGCTTTTTATTATCTTGTAAAATGCAGTGTAGTAGATTGTTCCAAAATATCTGCTAGAGGTGGATTATGTATTAAACATGGGGGTCGTGCTCGTCTTAAGTGCTCTAGAGAAGAGTGTACTAAGCTCGTTATCAGAGGTGGATTATGTACAAAACATGGGGGTGGAAATCGAAATAAGTGTACTATAAAAAATAGTCCAAATCAAGTTAAGAAGGGTGGCTTATGTGTTAGACATGCTGCTGTGTGTTATCCTAGAATATGCAGTGTAGAAGATTGTTGCAGACAAGCTCAGAAAGGAGGATTATGTACTAAACATGGGGGTGGAAATCGACAAAAGTGTACTATAGAAAATTGTACAAATCAAGTTAAGAATGGTGGCTTATGTGTAAGACATGGGGCTGTTTGTTATCCCAGAATATGCAGTGTAGTAGATTGTTGCACAAAAGCAAATAAAAGAGGATTATGTACTAAACATGGAGGTGGTGGTCGGCATAAGTGCTCTGTAGAAGTTTGCACTAAGCTCGCTATCAGGGGTGGATTATGTAGTAAACATGGAGGTCGTGCTCGTATTAAGTGCTTTAGAGAAGAGTGTACTAAACTTGCTATCAGAGGTGGATTTTGTACAAAACATGGGGGTGGAGATCGAAAAAAGTGCACTGTGTCAGATTGCACTAATCAGATTAAAAGTGGTGGATTATGTGTATCACACGGCGCTGTTTATTATCGTGTAGAATGCAGTGTAGTAGATTGTTCCAAAATAGCTGTTAGAAGTGGATTATGTAGTAAACATGGGGGTCGTTTTCGTCTTAAGTGCTCTAGGGAAGAGTGTACTAAACTTGCTATCAGAGGTGGATTATGTACAAAACATGGTATTGGTTATCGACAAAAGTGTACTATAGAAAACTGTACAAATCAAGTTAAGAAGGGTGGCATATGTGTAAAACATGGGGCTGAGTATTATTGTGGAGTATGTAGTGTAGTAGATTGTTGCAGACAAGCTCGGAGAAGAGGATTATGTAGTAAACACGCTGGTCTCCATCAGAAAAAGTGCTCTATAGAAGAGTGTACTAAACTAGCTATAAGAGGTGAGTTATGTACAAAACATGGGGGTGGAATTCGAAAAAAGTGTTCTATAGAAAATTGTACAAATCAAGTTAAGAATGGTGGCTTATGTGTAAGACATGGGGCTGTGTGTTATCCTGTAATATGCAGTGTAGTAGATTGTTGCAGCCAAGCTCAAAAAAGAGGACTATGTACTAAACATGTGGGGTGGCGGTCGGCAAAAGTGTTCTGTAGAATGTTGTACTAAGCTCGCCATCAGGGGTGGATTATGTACTAAACATGGGGGTGGTTATCGTTACAAATGCACTATGGCAGATTGCACTAATCAAGCTAGGAATGGTGGCTTTTGTGTAGAACACGGGGCTGTTTATTATCGTGTAAAATGCAGTTTAGTAGATTGTTCCAAAATATCTGTTGGAGGTGGATTATGTAGTAAACACGCTGGTCTCCATCAGCAAAAGTGCTCTATAGAAGAGTGTACTAAACCAGCTATAAGAGGTGGATTATGTACAAAACATGGGGGTGCTATTAATATAAATGCACTATAAAAACTTGTACTAATCATGGTAAGAATGGTGGATTATGTGTTGCAAAAGAGGGTGGTAAACCAAAGAAGTGCAATATAGAATATTGCTCTAAATAAGCAATAAGGCTTAGACTATGTACAACACCTGAAAAAGATAATAAAGAGAATGTTTCTATAAAATAGTGTGTAACACATTATAAATTAGCTGGATCATGTATGAAACATTGCTATATATGTTGACATTTATGCTCTACCAAAGATTTGACTAAACAAAGCTTAAAATTTAGGTTATAAGCAATACACAGAGGTGATTAAAGAATATTACGTAATATCGATGAATGTATTAAACAATATGAGAAAGGTAGTTTATCTATATCCAGTGGTGGTGTCTATCTATTAACAATCACAGTAGATCAATGCTCTAAAAATATTTGAGGTTTGAAATATAAAAAGCACATGTTTTTAATTAATAAAAGGAGAACATTAAATTAAAGAAAATATAATTTTATCATGATAAAAAATATTTACTTTGTTAAAGTGTGTTTGTTGTTGTGTGTGTTGTTGTTTTCCAAACAAAATTTCAAAATTATCATTTTTTTTATACTTTATCTACATATAAAATGAAAAGCCTAAGCTTAAATCAAAATAATAAATATGAAAATTAAATATTTATCTAAAGTCAAAAATTACTTTAAATATTGTTCCTTTCCCTTTCTTGTAGGAAATTGCCATTTCTCACCAAAAAAATTCCCCAATTCGAAATCTAATTCCCGCACAGGCCAAAGAAAAACAAAGCAGTTACTGTCTATCTAGTGTGGGTATGAAATTGTGTATAATTTGTAATACATTAATCCTCCAACTTATGTAAGGGTTACATTTTTTTGGGTTTGTTACATAACACAAATTTTGCATAAATCGTATTTTAGTACTCTAACTTAATTGTAACCTCATAATAAGGAAAACCTTTTCGCTTTATGAGGCAAATGAATTACAAATAAGAGATGTTCCTTATTAGATATATTACAGATTGACATTCAATGTCCTTTTCCTGTGTTGTCCTTTATGTTATACCTTTAACATGTTCCTAACTATGAGTTCTATCATTCTTTTCAATTTTCCATTTTCTGCCTTTTGTACCATCTGTATGTAGCTCATGCGTGTATTTATCATCAGCCAGAGTGCAATACAGGAGATTGCTCTAAACAAGCTATGAAGGGAGGATTTTGTAAAAAATAAGGGGGCGGTGATCAACATAGGTGCAATATAGAAGAGTATTATAAATTTGCTATCAGAAATGGATTATGTACTAAACATAGAGGTCTAATTTGAAATAAGTCTATTATGGGATGATGTACTAAAATCGCTATGAAAAGGGGACTATGTACAAAGCATGGTGGTGGCTATTAAAATAAGTGCACTATAAAATATTGTCCAAAACAAAACAAAGTGGTTGGTTTTATGTAGCACATGGAGCTGTGTACTATCCTGGAAGGTGCGTTGTAGTAAATTGTTCTTAGCTTTATCATTTGTGGATTACGTACAAAATATAGGGGTAGTAATTCGCTGTTAGAGATGGATTGTGTACAAAACATGTGAGTGGTTATCGATATATGATCATTTTAAATACTTTATAGAGGCAGGAGGAAGAATGGTGGAAGGAGAGAGGAAAATGGAGGCATAATTTCTAAACGGACCCAGCCACAGGCTGGAAACCATTCATGATGATGATGATGATGGTGATTCTTAATAATGTAGTGGGATTGATCCTAAAACCGCAATAATTCCTAAATATTTAAAATATAGATTAAATGGAAACTTATACATTTTCTCTTTGAATGGAACAATACCATATTTAGTTGAAAGATTAACATTTATCAAGAATTTAGTTAGAAGAATAGAAGAACAACCCCAAAAATTTTGAAGAATGGAAAAAAAAGTAATAATTAAATGACCAGACAGGAAAGTATAGTTTTTATTAATATGTTCAATAAAAGGGCAACAGAATTATAGAATTTCAAAAACTAGTAAAAAAAAAAAGAACAAAATTTATAGGTGCATTGGAAGTTAATTGCAGCAACCATTATGTCTCTTGAACAACATACCGTCTTAGTTGTGCTCTTTGTTCAACTGTAATGCTCTTGTATCTAATACTTTTCTGTAACAATGTGTGTCATTTATTTCTTTACATATCATATTGTAGCATTTGGCTACAATTAAAGAAGAAGATACAATTCTGAGGGAAATGATCAACCTACCCCATTTAACCATCCCGTCACATCTTGACAACAGTTCATACAGACGACGATTACACAACCGATCTTAATCATGGCGTGTGACGGGCTGTGAAAGCCCACCAAGATTCAAACGGTGGCCACTAGAGACCGCGCGGTACTTGATATTTCCTAAAAGATTAAGAAAGAAAGTGATGTCTGTTCTAATCTTTCGGAGAACATTCCAGTGCGTCGGAGTCATTGTAGCTATGTTTTCCGCGTGTATCCCCTCTTTGTGATCCTAATATGTTCCCTCACCCAGTTCTCTACTTTCCATCTTTCTCTGGGTTTTCAACCATAAATAATGCGGGTATGGCTAAATGATTGACACTCTTGGACTTGACTCTTGATAGGAGTATAATTAGCCTTGTCTGCTCTTTTGTAAAAATGTTAGAACAAATTTATTTTCTGCTAATATGACCTTTTATTTAAGTAACCGGGGTTCAATCCTCGGTCCCGGCACAGATTTATCTGATTACCAAACCCTTCCTTCACCTCTGACAAGACATCTTGTGTAGACATCTTGTGAATGTGAGGAATGCCAGGCCTCCACCGTGGTTCGGATTCCACGTTAAACTGTAGGTCCTCCATTTCATCAGTAAGACGTGGTGCTAATAATAATAATAATAATATTTAAGTAAACATTCCAAAATTCACTTTTCGGTTTATTATATCTGATATTTTAATGTGTCAATTAATAAACTTTGGAATCATAGTTTGAAATTAAATTCAATGATATTATTATGAAATTAGTCAGAGACTATGATATTGAAACTTGTGTTTATTTTGCTAAGATCAATATATGTTGAATGTTACTGTTTGATCTGTATGATAGATGAAAGAAATCATTGTGATAAAATCTGATATTGCAATTTGTTTAATTAATATTAACTTTGTGAAGTTTCATCCTACATTTTACAATAATGGGAAAGGTTAACTTTCTATTTGGAATTATATTGCGAGTAATCTAGTCCTTTCTTTATATTATGTAAATGCCTTGAGGTAATTTTCTTATAAAATTGGAATATGAATTTAAGCCGTTTTAGTAGAAATAATGATTAATGATGCAAGTTTTAAGGGCTTTTTTGAAATCAGTCTTGTTCATATAATCTTCTCTTTATATATGTATATGGTGGAGATTGATATATTTTTGTAAATAGTTTTGTTTTAACTTATGTCTAAGACATAACTTAACGAGTAATTTTTTTATGATAACAGTTGGTTAAAATAAATGTGTCTATTTTCTCAAGAGAAATTTCAAATATTATTATACATTTAGCCTTAAAATAAACTTTATATTATTTTTCACATCCATGATTTAATCTTAAATATGTACACACTTTAAGACAATCATAATTGACTTTTTTGTTATACCATCATATATGGTCGTATCAGTTGAAATACATATATTTATTATAATTTATATGAATAAATATCAAAAAAAGCATTTCATGGTTTTTTGTTAATGTTGTTGATAATTGAGTGTACCCTTAGGATATATATTTATTGACTTATTTGTTTATTTATTCTTTTTAAGAATTTATATATGTATAAGGACGACTGTTTAAAATGTATTTCCACAACAAGATGAATTGCCTGCTCTGATTTACAGGTGTCGGTACTTAGACAGTTGGAACAATTACACAAATGGCTCACTTTGATTGTGTTAGTAAATTCCCTTTTTTTTAAACTATATTAGCTTTATATTTTTATTGTTTATTTAAAGGAGTTTTCACTATGTCGTTCATAGTAATTTTTTGTTTTCTATGGGTTGTATTTATTTGTGCACTTAGGAATATGGAAAGGAAATAAATTATATAGATTAAGAGTATCAGAAGGTGTTATCATTTCGAACTCAATTGAGTGATTCAGAAAACTATCTAGTATCAATTTAAGAAAACAAGGTTGAATTTGAAAAAGAAAACAGAAATTGAAATCAGTTTCTTGAGTTTAAAAAATGATAATTGACTAGGGTAGAAAAAAACTAAATTAACATTATTATATTAATTGCTCACTGAAACTTCTATCATTTAAATTACAAGTATATTAATATTTTTACATTACTAATTATACACTTCAAAGCTAACATCCGGGCAAATATAGAGGAGTGTAAACCACAAGTCTCTTATTACCAGACAAACATTACCTCACAGAATCATCCCCAATCAAATAAACTCTAATTTGTCAATCATATAAATGTTTCAATTTTCAATCTTAGATTCTTTTAAAGTTTGGGGTTTTCGAATTTAGAGTATTAATCAAACCTTATTTTAAAGAAGTGTAAAAAAGTAAATTATATTGTGTGTTACAGGATGGACATATTTTCCAATGGAACCATAATATTGAAGAATGTTCTGGACCAGTTAAGAACGATAACTCTTTCATTGCACAAGAATGTAGTTCCTACCCTAGGAAATGTGTTGAAAAACAATGTTCTAAACAGATTTATAAATATGAATTATGTGTAGAGCATGTGGCTATTTATCATCAGTCAGAGTGCAGCGTAGAAGCTTGCTCTAATCAAAATTGGAATAGAAAATTATTTACTAAAGATATTGGTAGTCAGCATAAGTGCACTATAGAAGAGTGCACTAAACTAGCTCAGAAGAGAGGATTATGTACTAAACACGGGGGTGGTCGGCATAAGTGCTCTATAGAAGAGTGTACTAAACTTGCTATAAGAGGTGGATTATGTACAAAACATGGAGTTGGTTATCGAAAAAAGTGCACTGTGGCAGATTGCACTAGTCAAATTAAAAGTGGTGGATTATGTGTAACACATGGGGCTGTGTACTATCCTGGAATTTGCAGTGTAGCAGATTGTTCCAAACAAGCTCTGAAAAGAGGATTATGTACTAAACATGGGGGTAGATGTCGGCAAAATTGCTCTAGTGAAGATTGTAGTAAACTAGCTATAAAAGGTGGATTATGTACAAAACATGGAGGTGGTTATCGATACAAGTGCACTGTGGCAGATTGCACTAGTAAAATTAGAAGTCTTGGATTATGTGTAACTCATGGGGCTGTGCACTATCAAGAAATATGCAGTGTAGTAGATTGTTCCAAACAAGCTATAAAAAGAGGATTGTGTACTAAACATGGTGGTAGATCTCGCCAAAAGTGCTCTAGGGAAGAGTGTACTAAACTAGCTATAAGAGATGGATTATGTACAAAACATGGAGGAGGTTATCGACAAAAGTGCACTGTCAAAGATTGCACTAATCAAATTCAAAATGGTGGATTATGTGTAACACATGGGGCTGTGTACTATCGTGGAATTTGCAGTGTAGCAGATTGTTCCAAACAAGCTCTGAAAGGAGGATTATGTACTAAACATGGGGGTAGATTTCGCCAAAAGTGCTCTAGGGAAGAGTGTACTAAACTAGCTATAAGAGGTGGATTATGTACAAAACATGGAGGTAGTTACCGAAAAAACTGCACAGTGGCAGATTGCACTAATCAAATTAAAAGTGGTGGATTATGTGTAGCACATGGCGCTGTGTACTATCGTGGAAGATGCAGTGTAGTAGATTGTTCCAAACAAGCTCAGAAAAGAGGATTATGTACTAAACATGGTGGTACATTTCGACAAAAGTGCTCCAGAGAAGATTGTAGTAAACTAGCTATAAGAGGTGGACTATGTACAAAACATGGTGTTGGTAATCGAAAGAAGTGCACTATAGAAGATTGCTCTAAATAAGCAATAAGTCTTGGATTATGTATAACATATAAAAATATAATAAAAAGAGTGTATAACACAATATAAATTAGCTGGATTATGTATGAAACATTGCAATATTTATTGGCATACATGCACGACTAAAGAGTCGACTAACCAAGGTTTAAAATTTATACATGTAATATCGATGAATGTATTAAACAATACAAAAAAGGTAGTTTATCTAGATCCAGTGGTAGTGTCTATCTATAAACGATCATGGTATAGAACTGCTCTAAAAATATCTTGAGTTTTGGAATATAAAAAGAACATCTTGTTAATTAATAAAAGAACCCCCAAATAGTCAAGACATAACACAGTAGACACAGACATATCATACACATCAACTGAAGGGTCAGACATGGAAGCTGATACAGATGGCCAAGGTACCTTTACGATAGCTGACAAACTTGGACGAAAACGAAAATGCAAACTCCGCCAAAATACACACACAAAGAAAACATTGACACTCACAAATAAATACGAGGCCTTGACAATGGCCGCTGATCAGCTCACCACACAAGACGACCCAGCGCAACAAACTAAATCCGACCAACCAAAAACTGGTAACATCAAAAGATACCCACCAATAGTCACACTGGGCACAACAAACTTCAACAAAATCACTAAACTCGCTAAAGAAATGGGAAATTACATAAAGATAATATCAGTGTCAAATGCACTCAAAATACACACAACAAACAGACAAGACTATGACCTGATACAACACCTGCTCAAGGACATGAAACAGGAATTCCATACGTACACTTTGCCAAGGGACAAACCAGTCAAAGTGTCATCAAGGGGCTTCCCCTCAATATGGCCACGGAGGACATTCAAAATGAACTCGTGGGATACCCAGTTACTGATGTGAGACAGTTTTCTGAAAAAACACAGGCTGACAACACTACACAGACAGTGACACTACTCCCAACTTTCCAAGTCACCATCGCAAAGAACTCACAGACATCCGACATTTACAAAATAGTTTACATAAGCCACACTAGAGTTAAAATAGTTCCATACATCCCGCCCGTAAACACAATTGCACAATGCCACAGATGCAAAAGATACGGCCACACAAAGAACAATTGTCAAAATATACCCAGATGCGTCAAGTGTACAAATCTACACGAGACTAAGGACTGCCCTAAAATAGACTCCCCCGCCCGATGTATAAATTGTAGAGGTAGCCACACGGCTAACTACATCAAGTGTCCCGTTTATGTGGAATTATTCGAGAAGAGAAAAACCACCCAAGTAAACAAGCAACGCACAAGCCAAAACACACAACAAAAACAACGCACCAGGCGTCATCAAGCAGCTTCCCCCAGTTGAGATCCAGGCACAACCAACCAATCTCAGAGGAGGCTCGTGACCCCCCACCACTCCCAAAGAAAGATAACTCCACAGCGGCCGGCATTCACCGAAGCTACGCGGCAGCAGTCCAAGGACAGCGGGCCCGCTCACAACCACCCAACTAGAAAACTCAATATTGTCAGACATTAAAGAACTATTAGGCCTGCTAAAGGAACTAAACATTTTCAAAATTATCACACACTTCAAACCTTACCAAGCAAGACTAAGTTAATGCACAAATTCCACAGATAAAATGTTCATTTTAATAAAAAAAGTGTGACTGATTATCTTACGTACCATGATGACTAACGAACCAAAGACATACTACCTGTTTTTATATGGAACGCGAACAGGATATTCACACAAGCTAAATAACTAGAGGATATTTTCAAAACCTACGCAATAGATATAGCTTTAAAAAATGAAACACACCTACACTAAAAAAAAAATATCCACGTCTTCGGCTATGATATATACAGGAACGACCGACCCAACGGCAGGGGAGGGGGAACTGCGGTTTTTTTAATCAAAAACAAGTTACCACACTACCGTCACAACTACCAAAATCTACAGCAAACATCCAAACTGGAATAACAGACTAACCACAAGGGGCGGTAGGACACTCAATGATCACGCAGATAGAAACGACTACAGTGTAATAGGAACTGGCGAACCCACTTTTTACCCCTCAAACCCACTAAAAAGACCCGATGTAATAGATGTGGTCTTGACCTACGTAGGGGTGACGTCGGAAGAGCTAACAGTATTGAAGGAACTGGACTCGGACCACAACCCCATGTTGTGCGATATTACTATAAACACAGACATTAAAATAAAAGGGCTAAAACAACTTAAGATCCACAAGCGACTGGGAGGGTTTTAAAAGATATCTGAATCACACACTACCCGAGTATATTTTAAAACTAAAACTAAATATAAAAAAATAAAAAAAAATAAAAACCCAAAGAAAATTAAAAAATAATAAAAACAATCCTAGAAAAAAAATAATTGTATTAAGACCTAGATGTAAAATTCCTAGTAGAATAAAAATTTACCAACTACGCCCAAGCGACAGCAGAACCGCCGGCAACCTCACCAGGCCATCAACCCATCCCTGATCCAATCTTTAATCCGACCTTCACACATAATTGGCTCATTCCATGCCATTACAACCTTAATCACGGCCGGACGCCACTGGGATAACCACCTAGGTTATACTTCTAGCCATAGGAAAATCCTATCGCCGGGGGTGGCCCCAGATGGTGAATGGAAATGTATCCACCTCATTCCTAATCCTAAGAAAAGAAAATCCTACCAACATCAAACTCTCTATTACCTTTGCCACCGCTGGACTCCACTGGGACAGCCGACTAGGTTCTCTACTAGTCGGAGGAAAATCCTGGCGCCACTGTCGGCCCCAGATGAGGAATGGAAATGTAACCATCCACGTCAAACTTTTCCCTAAAAGTCAAATCAACCTTTCGATCCTTCCCGGAAATCGACTCACTAAATCACTCACAACTCACCATCATACCTTAAACACACCTTCCCACATCCCAGGAAAAGAAAGTCCTCCCCAATTCCCACGACCCAACACAATCACTCACAATCATAAATTCCAACTCACTGGGAAGTTTACTAATACACCTGTAATTCTTTTGTAGCTTGGTAATTTACTAATTCTTGTAATTCTCTTACAGCCTCATTTCATCTGTTTCATTTCATAGGAATCTAATTTCAGTCACAATTATGAAGTTTTTATTGCCTGACGTCATAAAGTAAGTATACATGGAATGAGTAAATTATTATTCAAATGTTTAGAAACACATTTATTTCTTAATATAGAATAGACTTTGATATAATTTATAAATGCTTATTAAACAGTAGTGAATTATGTTTAAATATCAATATAAATATTGTGTGTAAGAGAGAGAAACATTTACCTTAAACATTCCTAATCTCTCACCAATTGGTAAAATAAAATCAAGTTTAAGTTTTTGGTTCATCAATCTTTTTAATTTCAAGAAGTTACTGTTCTAACCACCTAACGAGAGATCTGCCAATAGACGGCAGCACTGATGATTGTTGTGATTATAAGAGTTGCTCTGACCACTTTAATGAATTTAAGAAATTCTGTTGTAAATTGTCTTTATCCTCACCGTTAAATCCGTTACTTTAGAAATCAAATATTCTGCTCTTTGGATAGAAACCTTTTTTAAAATAATATCTAATAATTATAATTGAATTTGAAAAATATATCAATAAGAATAAAACTGCAGTCATCAGATACACATGCAGGTAACTGTTAAATTATTTCGAGCAAAATTAACGGCTAATTAAATAAACTTCCTAAAATGGAAATTTATTTGGCTTATATATTTTTTGTTACAGCGAGCAGTGAGGTCGAGAGTCTTTAATCTTTTTTCTAAAACATAATGTATAGTTTTTTTGGTAGTGATGTTTTTTTGGAAATAATCTTATACAGACCTATGCCTATGCCTATGCCCACAGACAAGTAAAAACAGACTCTCATGCCGGGATGACGATAAACCTAAAGTTAACTTTAACTTAACGGGCCTCCTCATGTGTTTAAATGGAAACTTTCACAATGCAGTTAACTTAACGTATGAAATATCCCGGCAGGTCTTTCACTTTGAATGAACGTTACATTAAAGGTATCACCTGATCTATACAGCCAATCATTATGCGAATGACGTCAACATGTATATATAGTAATTCATTTATTAGTTTTATTACCAATTTATACTATTTAGTATATGTCGTAGTGATCAGACATTGAAACAAAATAATTAAAATAAAATGGGAAAGCTAAATTTATCTAAAACGCTTAATAATAGACATTTATTATATCGTTTGAAAACTGATAACATTCACAGATCATCTATTTACAAATAGTACAAATCACAGATCATACTTGAGAATGAAGATGTTTAGCTCGAGTTATGTTAAGTTACGTGAATCGACATCACACATACGTTAATTTAACTTTAAGTGAACGTTACGTTAAGTTGTACGTGATCCCTGCATTAACCATGTATCATGATAAAGCTCTATTAGCATGAATACATAATTCTCGATCAGCTTGTAATTTGGTAGAGGTTTTAGGCCCTTTCCATTTATATAATTGTATTGGATTGTTAACTTGTTAATATTATTCAGATACTTTAGTACTAAACTTAAAATACATTATTGTTTTACAGTCGTCATGGCCTAATTTAAGCTCTATGTTAGGATCAAATGTTATAATAATCTTTAAGGGTAGGTTTTAATATAACTGATAAATTGTCTAAATCCTACAAGGTTGTAAGCAATAGCAGTGTTAAATTTCAATTCACCAACTTCATTTTTTGGGCTCTAACTTTTAAAATCCGGTATTTTTCATTTTTGTAAAATTCTTGTTGGAATATTAGCTTCATCTAAATTTACTACCTTTACTTTTCACTTTCAAGCATTGTACTAGATTATTTATCTGAACCCGGAAACTGTGAGATGCACCTGTGAGTTCTACCTGTGGCCTAGCAGTGGAAAGGGGAGGTTTGGCGTGAAACAGCTGGCCAATCAGCACAACAGATTTAGGGTCTGTCTATGACTTTGAGTGGAAGGGAAGCGTCAGACGCGACACTAGCCGGTTAGCACGCAAACAGATAAAACCTCTATTCAAAAGGTTATTTTCTTAACATGGGCAGATAGGGTTTCAAGATGGGTGTAAAGAGATGTAGACCAGGTGGCTAAATGACCAATACCTTAAATAATTCTCCGTATTCATATACTAAGTAATTTTTTTCTCTGCATTAATTAACCTTTGGTACAAAATGTCTAATATTTATTTTTTTTAAAAACTTCAAATTTATTCTAAATGTCTACTTATTTGATCGTCGCGGTTCTCTACCCCCACCATTAATTTATTTAACCCCGAGATGCTCTACTTAATAACTGGCTGCCGCGGACCCATAATAAACAAGAAGCTGGGAAGATGATGGAGTGAGTCGAATGGTTACAATGTCAATATATACAATAATTAATGAATCCGAATTAAATGTACCAGCAGAATATTATTTCAATGTGAAATCATGTTGTTGATTACGGCCCAGCTCACGTGACTCCTGCCCAAGCTGACGGCCAACTCGAACTGGGAAATGCACTAGCTTCAACCGGCCCACTTGCTACACTTGACTGAAACGATGGCCCGCTTCATGTCACTAGATGGTCGCCAGCTTAAGCTCTACTAGAGTCTCTGAGATGGTTCTAGTTGCCCACCCCACCTTTTTCCGCTCCTCTCATGACACGTCAGTTCCATTTCACCCCTCGCCTCTCGCTTCATTTTGTTGTTCATTTCTGATAATCATTAGAGCATCCAAGGAGATTTGAGGAACTGGTTGGCATTCAAGTGGTGGTCACGATGTTAAAAGTTAAAAAACTGAACGATGTAATTAACTTGATCCATCCCGAATGTCCATAGGCTTAAAGTTGCAGTCACATGATCACAGAAACAATAATATGGAGGACAGCCCGCACTTCTCGGAGAGTGAGAGCGATAAAAAACAACTAAGTCTGGATGTTTCGATCAAAGACGAGAATAACATAGACCCGGAGGTAAGAAATATAAATATTTCATGTCTTTTTAATCCAAAAAGAATATTATTTTTAATTGTACTTTATTCATATTTATATGGGAATATGTGATTGGAACATGTCTTACTTTCTGTCCAAGCTCGCTGCATTTAATTACAATCAAGGTCTAGGTATTATCAAGAAAAGTTTTTTATAGTAAATGTAGCCACATTCTTTTGAAGTGATTGCTGGGACAAGAAACAATTCAGGAATACTTACCACAAATAGACCCAGGTGTTATTTGAACTGTGACCACCTCACTGGCAAAACATATTAGACAAAGCTAAGTGCTTTATACACATGCCCATGGATTCAGATATCCTTTATACTAAAGGTTAATTTTGTCAAATAAAGACATTAGCAATAACATAAACCCCAACTAAAAACACAAAAAACCAATAGCAAAAATACAAAAAAAATCACAAATGAAAACCAATTAACAAAACCAGCATGCCTAGGCAACATCAATCTGTTGTTAGGTTTCTAGATAGATTAGCACGTAGGCCTACTAATGTACTGATAGTACATTCTTTCTGTGGCGACTCTTTCTATGTACTGATTAGATATCATTGAGTTAAATAGACAAGCTATTTTTTTAATTCAGAAAATATTTTTGCTAGCTGCAATAAAGATACTTATAATCTATAATAACTTGGCTATTTAATTGATCTAAAAATTGAATTTGTACAGTAGTCATTGTACTACTGTTAGCATAAAGCCCTCCGGAGTCGAAGATGGATGCGATATCTGATAAATAGTGATTTAAATTGGTCACTTATTTGTAGTTGACAATAATAACATTTCCATAATTCCATAAGGACTTTGTCTTCTAATAATTTGGGGAAAATGACCCTGGATTGGGACAACTCTTAGATAGCTCAGTGGAATGAGAATTGGTGGACTCAGCCAAAAACCTGTGTTTTAATATAATGTCCATGAATCATATTTCAATCCAATTAATAGATAATGTTTATGTTTCCTATTTTCAGATGGGGCTTAGTCCACAAGAAAATGCAAACTTGATGGTAATATCAGAAATTAAAGATAGTTACGGGCCAGTCTCTTCTTCTGGGATAACTTTGATCAAACAAGAGTTTGAGGTGATTATTAACGGGGTGACCATTGACCTGGAAATTAGGAAATTTGATCAAATTTCTCGAATTTTCACATTTTCACTTTAAAATATGAAACTTTTATTAATAATGGTAAAAACCAACATTGTTCTTTCCCCAATATATACACTAAGAATTTGTTTTAACATGGCTGTCCCTATTAAGCATGTTAATCTCAGTTCTAAAATTCAACAAGTGATTTCAAAGTTGTCTGCCACACCTCAACGTCACTACCATCTTTATCCAAAGTTGGTTGTGTTTATGCGCATGCGTGAGAATTTATTACATTATAAGGAGAAGAAACTAAAAAAGAATGTGTCTCATAACAATTTTTTAAGCTGTATTCATGTGAGATAATCTTCAATAGTCCATCTCTTTAGGTTGCTACCTTTAAACACATTCATGGAGATACATAATCTCATCATGTGTATGTGTGTAAATGTATTAATGCAATACATTGTGACCTTAAAAAACCAACAATTAGTGATTATAAAAAGCTAATGTTTGTTACCACCCCTTTTGTCTGTCGTAAAATTGTAGGCCTGGTTTATCTGTCAGGATGTCCTTGGCCGAGGATAAGGGGAAGGTGATATGAATACTTGTGTGGGTTCGTGATTGACGCTAGTCTTAATTTTTAGATAGTTTATTAACACTTCTATGTTATTACAATTGTGATGTTAAAAGTAAAGTTAAACTGAAGAATTTAGAGAATATACAGAAGCGAGTGACTCAAAGAGTTGTTATGAGGTTTACCGAATTGTTTGGCTGACTGATAGGATGTCCCCCGCATGGTCGTCAAACCTGGTTCCCCGGGCTCTAGTGGCAGCCCTCGTGACTGGTATCGATGTAGTGGGGTTTTATCCCGAGTGGCCTTATGGCAGGAAGTGTAACGACCTAGAATACGGTCTTCTCTAGTCAGCCACCGGCCGAGTTTCTAACTAAGGAAAGCTGACACTTCCTCTCGGCTCAGCACCTCTAATTTACTTGTTTCTCGAATCATCATAACAACCTCGCAACATTCGTTATATCATTCTCCAATCACAACATAAAATGTTTAGACTAACATACCTTCTAATTAAAGCTGTGCAGTTACATTTTCGAACTCTAGTGACTAGAAAAGTTTGAAACTGGCTCTAGAAAACCTGGAAAAGTCAGGGAATTCCAAAAGACTTAAGTATTTATAGAAAAGCCAAGAACTGAACTTCACCAGTCTAGTAAGGAGATATTCACCACAATTGATATTAATTCTTGTCAAAAACTATTTTTAAAGCATAAGTGGAATGAAAACTTTTACAAACCTGTTTCGGAGTCTGTTTAGTAAAATGTCTACATCATCTTTTTCGTTCCACTAAATTACAACCAACTGAAATTATAAAATTAATGTGTTTTTTATTTTACAGACTGGTAGACCCAATAATCATTCTCTTATGGTATAAAATTACTTACATGTCTTTTATTGTATTATTATTTTAATATATTTTACCAAAATCCTTCGAGACTTTAAATATTTCCTGTATATCGGTGGTTGTACATTTTATTACAATATACACTTATGGTGAAATAGTAAAAAACCAACCTCTTTCTCCTAAGATGAACCCATAAACCATAAAAAATGGATATTTCTACACATTTATTATTTTCATACTGGTGCTTAGATAGTTAATATTGCTCTTGAAACAGCTTTATTTTATTATATTTCTCAGATGGAGGGTAATTCTCCTGAATACGTGGACATTTCAGTCAATTCTGAAGAACGAGATCTCCACCAGCGAAAGTTGGTCTGTGATTTACCATTTATAAAGGAAGAACTCGAGGTAATCAGATTCATGTTTTATGTTATGATCGGACTGCATACACGCTAACTGGGCAGCGAATCAAAGCAATACTCGATCTCTTTACATTGGTTTATAGGGCTTGTCCGATTGTTAGTTATCTGTTGATAACGGTATTATCGATAAGCCTATGGTCGCCATTTAGCTTATCAATTCTTAAAACCTATTGTTTTATTAACATCCTGATCATGTCGGTTATTGGTGATTCATCATTGTTAAACTCTCTGAAAACAGCCTTTTCCTTTATTCTCTTAAAGTTTGGGGCTCTCGTATTTAGAGTATGGATCAAACCTTATTTTATAAAAGTCTAAAAAAGATTAAATTATATTGTGTGTTACAGGATGGACATTTTTTCCAATGGAACCATAATATTGAAGAATGTTCGGAACCAATTGAGAAAGATAAATCTTTCATTGCACAAGAATGTAGTTCCTACCCTAGGAAATGTGTTGAAAAACATTGTTTTAAACAGGTTTGTAAACATGAATTATGTATAGACCATGTGGCTATTTATCATCAGTCAGAGTGCAACGTAGAAGCTTGCTCTAATCAAAATTGGAATAGAAAATTATTTACTAAAGATATTGGTAGTCAGCATAAGTGCACTATAGAAGAGTGCACTAAACTAGCTCAGAAGAGAGGATTATGTACTAAACATGGGGGTGGTCAGCATAAGTGCTCTTTAGAAGAGTGCACTAAACTAGCTCAGAAGAGAGGATTATGTACTAAACATGGGGGTGGTCGGCATAAGTGCTCTATAGAAGAGTGTACTAAACTTGCTATAAGAGGTGGATTATGTACAAAACATGGAGGTGGTTATCGACAAAAGTGCACTGTCAAAGATTGCACTAATCAAATTAAAAGTGGTGGATTATGTGTAACACATGGGGCTGTGTATTATCGTGGAAAGTGCAGTGTAGTAGATTGTTCCAAACAAGCTTTGAAAAGAGGATTATGTACTAAACATGGTGGTGGTTTGCGGCAAAAGTGCTCTAAAGAAGAGTGTAGTAATCTAGCTATAAGAGGTGGATTATGTACAAAACATGGAGGTGGTTATGGATACAAGTGCACTGTGGCAGATTGCACTAGTCAAATTAGAAGTCTTGGATTATGTGTAGCACATGGGGCTGTGTACTATCGTGGAATTTGCAGTGCATTAGATTGTTCCAAACAAGCTCTTAAAAGAGGCTTATGTACTAAACATGGAGGTGGTGGCCGGCAAAAGTGCTCTTTAGAAGGTTGTACTAAGCTCGGCATCAGGCTTGGATTATGTACTAAACATGGGGGTGGTTATCGATCCAAGTGCACTATGGCAGATTGCACTAATAAAATTATCAGTGGTGGTTTATGTGCAGCTCATGGGGCTGTTTATTATCGTGAAATATGCAGTGTTGTAGATTGTTCCAAATTCTCTGGAAGAGGTGGATTATGTTCTAAACATGGGGGTAGCAAACGGCATAAGTGCTCTAGAGAAGAGTGTACTAAACTCGCTATCAGAGGTGGATTATGTACCAATCATGGTATTGGTTATAGACAAGAGTGCACTGTGACAGATTGCACTAAACAAATGAAAAGAGGTGGACTATGTACTAAACATGGGGGTAGGAAACGGCTTAAGTGCTCTAGAGAAGAGTGTACCAAACTCGCTATAAGAGGTGGATTATGTACCAATCATGGTATTGGTTATAGACAAGAGTGCACTGTGACAGATTGCACTAAACAAAAGAAAAGAGGTGGATTATGTACTAAACATGGGGGTGGCGGTCGGCAAAAGTGCTCCATAAAAGACTACTAAACTTGCTTTAAGAGGTGGATTATGTACAAAACATGGAGGTGTTTATCGGTATAAGTGCACTATACAAGTTTGCCCTAAATAAGCAATAAGGCTTGGATTATGTACAGTACATGAAAAAGATAATAAAAAGAACTGTACTTCAGAAGATTGTATAACACAATATATAAAATAGTTAGGTTATGTTTGAAACATAGTGGTATATATTGGCATATATACACTACTGAAGATTTGACTTAAGACTTAAAATTTAAGTTCCATGCAATACACAGAGGTGAATAAAGAACATTATGTAATATAGATTATTTATTAAACAATATAAGAACGGTAGTTTATCTAGATCCAGTGGTATTGTCTATCTACAAACGATCATGGTAGATTACTTCTCTAAAAATATCTTAAGTTTGGAATATAAAAAGCACATGTTTTTAACTAATAGAGGACATTATTCAATTAAAGAAAATATAATTTTAACAAAATAAAAAGATTTGCTTTGTTAAAGTGTGTCTTTCAGAGAGCAAATTTATATGGACTTTATATAAGGCTCATAGGAATTATTTTTAATTATCTGTGGCAATTATATAAACCTAGTCAGTATAGTTTGATTGTTTAGGTTGAATGGTGATATTTCTATATCTAAGAATAATTAAATTTTAATGCACTGGTTAAAGTTTTCTGGTTAACTAAAAATATATAAAAATACGTTAAAAACAAGTGAAATAGTTTCATATATGAGATACTGTGTATTATTTACACATGTCATGTCGCAAAAATAACCCCATGTATCATCTAGGTGAATTGATTAGTATCTTAAGACTGTATAAAAAAGAATTTAAGAATAAAAGTTCATGAAATTTTAATAATAAATTGGAATTCAAGATTGTCTTGGCAAGTATTTATGAAAGACTAATAATAAGGGATTGATGCAGTAAAATATGATTGCTGTTTTCTCTTATTAATGCTATTCCTCTAACACAATTGTATATTTACGGGTTTTCATTCATGTTTCATCATCCAATATAAGTTTTTTTTTTTAAAGTTTGTTGGGGTCTTTAAATTTCTTTGATTTTCAAAGTATAGAGTATGTACTTACCAATATACCTTTTCTAATATAATATATTTTGCTTTCTAAAAGGTAAAAAAAGTTTTCGGCACTATCCTGAACTTTTTGAAAAAACTTGGGATTGTGGAGTTTAAAAAACTCGAGAGCGAAAGATTATTTTCTTGAATTTTTATGGTGAAAAACTATGATTAAATAGTTCCAACCAAAAAACCATTTATCTATATCAAGTTTGTATTCATTTGTCACTAAGAATATTATTGTTTCATTAAAAGTTAAATATTCCCTATTTGTTGAAGAGACAGATTCCTGAAATAAAAAAATATACGTTCATCACACTTATTTACATAAATAAATGTATACTACATTAAGGTGGGAATTTAAGATACACGATAAAAGGTCTGTATATGTAACAAAATCAAGGGAGAATCCGGACGAAAGAGACACTGTTACTTGTTAGCTTCCGCACAGTGAATTTTGTGCAACTGTAAAACTATGAATGCCTCTTACCCATCACTGCCCACCTCATACTCGGCCCACTTTAACTGATTTCAAGGTCAGTTTGTTTATTCACTCGCATGTATGATCGAGTCAAGACTGGACGCTCTGTGCTTATAAGTTTCAAATTTTATACTATAGTTGTATTGCCATTGTTGTATTCAAATGGTAATTGGGGAAAGATATGTCACCAAATAATCAAAATCTTAAAATGTATTTGATATTTTACTTCATATTACTTGTTATATTAAATTTTCTCTTAATTCTCTTTTTTGGGGGGTTCACTAGCTCATGTGCACCAATAGATGAGCCTGCACTGTATTGATATGTTCTGTCCAAATGAGAACCAGACCAAACCACATAACTGGAGTGTTCCAGACAGAGTCTGTTATGTATTGGTTAGTTCTGTCCCAAAGAAAACCAGACGAAACCCAAGATCATTCCAGCCAATGTCTATCTTACATTGGTTTGTTATGTACCAAGGGAGACCAATTATAACATAAGACATTGGGCGTTCAAGACAAAATCTGTACTGCAATGGTATGGTACATGCCATCAAGACCAGGCTTTGATAGAAATGGTTTGGCACATACTATCAAGAAACATATCAATTCACAGGCACAAAGTGTTCCAGACAAAGTTTGGTTTGCTTTGGTTTGACCCTTCCGAAAAACAAACATGTTAAACCACGGACACCAAGTGTTCCAGACAATGTCTGGTTCCCATTGGTGTTCTCTATCCCTGGGAACCTGACAACTCCATAGCAGCACCTACGTGAGTATATGTCTGAAATTCCTTGGTTTTCCTTCGACCTTAACCTTAAAAAAACATCTACAGTTTTTCTTGATTTACTCTTGTGTTTTTCCACCAGGGTGTGTGTGTGTGTGTGTATAATTTAATGTCGTGTCTCCTCGGTGTATGTTCCTGGTCTGCGCCAGTCAGGATCGTATATAATATGGTAACACAGCGTTAGGACGATAATTTAAATAATATTTATAGCAACATATAATTTGACAGGGTTGATGAATAAAGTATATTAAAAACCAATTTTAACCTTCAACAACGATGTTAGATTGGAATTTAAGAATGGAATATAGTCTATTTTTCTGTCGGTAAGTTTTTGAGACCTGACCACATGTCAAGGGATGTAAAACTCAGAATATAGGTACCAAACAATAACTATACCAGATGTTCTATTTGAGTTTCAAACGTGGTCTCTTAGCTTGTAGCTTAGCCTATACAAAGTTGAAGAAACATTAAGATGTTCGAAAACAAAGTTGATTAGGAATATAGTCCAAGAAATGCATGAAAATATAGGGGATAAGACAAGTTTATATAATTTTGAGTCAGATATCCTGTATTCCACACAAAAATATCTAAACTTGGGTAAAAGGATAACATTATAGTTTACTTGAATTAGATAAGGTGTAATAAGGGAGCCGAGATAAAATTATCTCAATATAGGTTTATGGGTTGTAATCATTTTATAAGTACGTTTATGAATGGTTTAGTGCCTAACGCCATAAAGTAAGTATATATGTAATTAGTAAATTATTATTCACATGTTTAGAAACACATTTATTTCTTTATGTAGAATCACCTTGATATAATTGATAAATGCTTAATAAACAGTAGTGAATTATGTTTAAATATCAGTATAACTATTGTGTGTAAGAGAGAGAGACATATAGCTTAAACATTGCATCTCTCAACAATTGATGGAATAAAATCACGTTTAAGTTTTTGGTTCGTCAATCTTTTTAATTTCAAGAAGTTACTGTTATAACCACCTAACGAGAGATCTTGCCAATAGATGGCAGCACTGATGATAGTCGTGATTTTAAGAGTTGCCCTGACCACTTTAATGAATTTAAGAAATTCTGTTGTATATTGTCTTTATCCTCACCGTTAAATCAGTTTCTTTTGAAATCTAATATTCTGCTCTTTGAATGGAAACCTTTTTAAAAATAATATCTAATTATTATAATTGAATTTTGAAAAATATATCAATAAGAAAAAAAGCTGCAGTCATCAGATACAAATGCATCATGTTTAGAAACACATTTATTTCTTTATGTAGAATCACCTTGATATTATTTTAAATGCTTAATAAACAGTAGTGAATTATGTTTAAATATCAGTATAACTATTGTGTGTAAGAGAGAGAGACATATAACTTAAACATTCCATCTGTCAACAATTGATGGAATAAAATCACGTTTAAGTTTTTGGTTCGTCAATCTCTTTAATTTCAAGAAGTTACTGTTCTAACCACCTACCGAGAGATCTTGCCCATAGTTGGCAGCACTGATGATAGTTGTGATTTTAAGAATTGCCCTGACCACTTTAATGAATTTAAGAAATTCTGTTGTATATTGTCTTTATCCTCACCGTTAAATCCGTTCCTTTTGAAATCTAATATTCTGCTCTTTGGATGGAAACCTTTTTGAAAATAATATCTAATTATNAGTTTCTTTTGAAATCTAATATTCTGCTCTTTGAATGGAAACCTTTTTAAAAATAATATCTAATTATTATAATTGAATTTTGAAAAATATATCAATAAGAAAAAAAGCTGCAGTCATCAGATACAAATGCAGGTAACTGTTAAATTATTTCGAGCAATATTGACTTTTAAATTAAAATGAACGGCTAATTAAATAAACTTCCTAAAATGGAAATTTATTTGACTTATATATATTTTTTGTTACAACGAGCACTGAGGGCGAAAATTCTTTAATCTTTTTTCTAAAACATAATTTATAGGTTTTATGGTAGTGATATTTTTTTGGAAATCATATAATACAGACTTAATGCTTATGCCTACAGACAAGTAAAAACAGACTCTCTGCCGAGATGACGATAAATCTAAAGTTAACCTTAACTTAACTTAACGGACCTCCTCATGTGTTTAAATGAAAGCATTCACAATGCAGTAAACTTAACGTTTATTCGCGTTAGGTTAACGTAAGATATGTCCTGGGAGGTCTCACTTTGTATGAACGTTTACATTAAGGGTATCACCTGATCTAGCCAGCCAATCATTATGCGAGTGACGTCAACATGTATATTTAGTAATTCATTTATTAGTTTTATTACCAATTTTTACTCTTCAGTATATGTTGTAGTGATCAGACATTGAAACAAAATAATTAAAATAAAATGGGAAAGCTAAATTTATCTAAAAAGTGTAATAATAAATATTTATTATATCGTTTGAAAACTGTAAACATTCATAGATCATCTCTTTACAAATAGTACAAATCACAGATCATACTCGAGAATGAAGATGTTTAGCTCTAGTTGTTATGTTAAGTTACGTGAATCACATCACACACACGTTAAGTTAACTTTAGGTGAACGTTACGTTAAGTTGATCGTGATCCCTGTATTAACCTTGTATCATGATAAAGCTCTATTAGCATGAATACATAATTCTTGATCATGTTGTAAAGTGGTTAGGGTTTTAGGACCTTTCCATCTATATAATTGTATTGGATTGTTAACTTGTTAATATTATTCAGATACTTAAGTACTAAACTTAAAATATTTTTTTTTTACAGTCGTCATGGCATAATTTAAGCTCTATGTTAGGATCAAATTTTATAATCATCTTTAAGGGTAGGTTTTAATATAAATGATAAATGGTCTAAATCCTACAAAGTTGTAAGCAATTGCGTTGTTAAATTTCAATTCATTAACTTCATTTTTCTGCCTTTAACATTTAATATCCAGTATTTTTTATTTTTTTAAGGTTCTTGTTGGAAAATTAGCTTCATCTAAATTTACTACCTTTAATTTTCACTTTCAAATATTTTACTAGATTATTTATCTTAATCCGGAAACTGTGAGATCCACCTGAGTTCCACCTGTGGCCCCGCAGTGGAAAGTGGATGTTTGGCGTGAAACAGCTGGCCAATCAGCACAACAGATTTAGGGTCTGTGTTTGACCTTGAGTGGAAGGGAAGAAGATGGAGTGAGTCGACTGGATACAATGTCAAAACATACAATAATTAATGAATCCCAATTAAATGTACCAGCAGATTATTATTTCAATGTGAAATCATGTGGTTGTTTACGGCCCAGCTCACGTGACTCCTGCCATAGTTGACGGCCAACTCGAACTGGGAAATGCACTAGCTTCAACCGGCCAACTCGCTACACTTGACTTAAACGATGGCCCGATACATGGCACTAGATGGTGGCCAACTCAAGCTCTACCAGAGTGTCTGAGATGGTTCTAGTTGCCCACCCCACCTTTTCTGGTCCTCTCATGACACGTCAGTTCCATTTCACCCCTCGCCTCTCGCTTCATTTTCTTATTCATTTCTGATAATCATTAGAGCATCCAAGGAGATTTGAGGAACTGGTTGGCCTTCAAGTGGTGGTCAC